>CAUYLG010013859.1:0-24185 GCA_963573385.1 Cacajao melanocephalus
GGACAGTTACCCCTTTAAAATAAACGCAATGCTGGCCGGGCACGGTGGCTCACGCCTGAAATCCTAGCACTCTGAGAGGCCAAGGTGGGTGGATCACCTGAGGTCAGGAGTTCAAGACCAACCTGGCCATCATGGTGAAACCCCATCTTTAAAAAAAATAAAATAAACGCGATGCATTGGTTGACTACAGTCGGCTGTTGTTGGAAAGTCAGATGCTGATTTCTCCAAAGTGCTTGGGAAGAAGGGCTGTAAAGAACAGGCAGCTTCACCTTGACTGACCATCACTGTTTGCTATTCTAAATCTTCTTGGCAACAGCAACTCCGGAAAGAAATTATTTGAACTAGAGCCAGCCAGCCTCCAGGGAGCCCAGGATGTAATACAGTAGACTTTATGTTACTACAAGAGAAAGTCTTCTTCTTCTTAAAAGATTAGCCTGCTCTTTAGTGAAAGAGGGATAGTTAGAGTCAACAGGCACTTGCAGGGTTGCGTGGTGATCAAGTTGCCCCAGACTTCATCCTTGGAATCTTTTGAGTCATCTGAAATGCATAGCTCTGATGGAAGCTTTTCAACATAATTTTAGCCAGGATTAACAGGTCACCATGACCTCAGTGGTATGGCTTGGGTGAACTGGGTCTCAGTTTAAGGCATGCTCAGGTCTCTTGCTTAGAAAAACACCTTTGTGTGGTGGCTCACCCCTGTAATCCTGGCACTTTGGGAGGCCGAGGTGGGCAGATCACGAGGTCAGGAGATCGAGACCATCCTGGTCAACATGGTAAAACCTCGTCTCTACTAAAAATACAAAAATCAGCCAGGCGTGGTGGTGCGCATCTGTAGTCCCAGCTACTTGGGAGGCTGAGGCAGGAGAATCACTTGAACCTGGGAGGTGGAGATTGCAGTGAGCCTAGATCACACCATTGAACTCCAGCCTGGCGGAGCAACACTCCATCTCAAAAAACAAACAAAAGCAAAGAGAACACCTTTTCTTGATACTACTGTTGTTACTTAATATCTCTCCTTTACACAGAAAAACGCTTGCTGCTTTAGCATCCGTTTCCTCACTATCTGCCTGCTTTCACTTCCTCCAAGTTGGCTGCCTTTTCTGTTTGTCCTCTTCTTCCCACAGATCCATTCTCTGCCCTTCTCTGGCCCCACTGGGCTCCGTTCCTCTTGGGTTACTGATTCCCCTAATGGGAGACACAGCAGGAGACTGGAAGGTATGAAGGCAGTGAGATGAGGTGTTTGCTGCCTCTGATCCTTCACAGCCTCACGAAGGGTGTGGCAGAGGCTGAGAGGCTGTGTTCCTCTATAGCACTGATCCGGGTGGGGATGGGTTCTTCTGTGACTCCGGAATCACCACCCCCTCTCTTGGCTTTTCAGGCACAGAGGTGGAAACAGCTTCTGTGATTGTGCATCATTATGTTTTGCTGGTTTTCTTAATGCAGTCTACACCCTATATAGTCCCTTCATTAAATTCTTTACGGTTCAACCCTTTTGAGCGTCCATCTGTTTCCTGCCAGCATGCAAACTGAGGCAGTGTTCTTCCTCAGCATGCTTCCAAAATAGCTCCCTGGAGGTCATCATGACATCCAGAATGGGTACCCAAGAAAGCTTTCCAGCCCTTTTCCTCCCGAGCCACTTCTGCTCAGATTACTACTTCTTTATCCTCCCCTCTCCCTTAGTCTTCGAGGTGCTGTTCCACCCTCCAGGCCTTCAACCTTTTTGCTCATTCTCTGGTAAGAACGATGACACCTAGTCCTCCGTTTCCATTCCATACTTCTCAGGAACATCACCCATAAACAAAAAGAATCTTCCCAAAACGCCTGGAACCGATTTCTAGAGCAATCTCAGCTCAGCAGAGGTAGGTTTTAGATAGTCTCCATTTGCCCTCTTGATGTACTCTTCATTCTTCTCCATCATCTTCTGAGCCCTGGGAGACAGACTTTTATGGATGCATCAAAGGGCTCCCTTTCTCTCTAGTTACCTGTTGGTTCAGCCAGTTAGGAAGCACTGGAAGGAAACCAGGGGGCAAGGGGAAGATGAAGTTGGGGTATTATCCAACCAGGTAGGCAGTAGGTTGGCAGTGGCCACATTTCTCGCCTGTAGACCACAGGTCTTCCCCTATAGCTACCACCACTTGCTTGCTTTTCCTACTGCTGCTAGCCCTGTGGGTTCTCCTCCACCTGTCCACCACTTCGTAAATAGTCCTGCCATCTTAAACTCTTCTGAATTACCTCCATATGAGGGTGCGATCCATCGGCTGTCTACAGGGATCATGACATGTCTTGGGGACTCAATCACTGCCTTCAGTCAAGATCTGTGGACTCTCCCTTTCCTCTCACGGGAGCTCCCATGGCTTTCTAGTCACTCCCATTTATTACAACTTAGTCTAGTTGGGTTGAAAGTTTAATCTCGTATCTGATTTAATTGTCTCTGCTCAAGGGTAGGGATCCGAGGAGGAGAGCATGGTGTACTATTTCACTTCCTGCTCCCTCTACCAGTCATCTTTTTTGTTGTGCTGGGGGAAGAGGATAAAGGAAACGGACCCATCTCTCTTTTCATAATGAGCTGCTGAAGTAGTTTTGTCTTTCTTGTTTTCTAATGTCTTTGGCTGACAGTGAGGGCTCGTGATGCCTATGTAGGAGGCAAGAGTCCAAATGCTGATTCTTTCAGGATGAGCTAGGTGATGCTGTGCTCACAAACAACCTCCAAATTTGGATGACTTAGAGCAACAAAGGCCTCTCTCTCATGCTACGTGTCCACTGCAGGTCAGCAGAAGCTCTGCTCACGTATCACTGGATCAGGGACTCAGGCTCACGGGACAGTGGCCGTCTTTCACATTGCCAAGCTCTGTACCAGAAGGACCAAGAGTTCACAGAAGAACTTGCATCAGGGGCCAGAGTGACTTATACTTGCATCTCATTGGTTAGAACTAGTCATGTGGGCCTACTCACCCAGAAAAGAGTCAGGAAGTACAATCTTACTGTGTGCCCAAAGACCCTCGAGATAGGGTCTCCAGGTGTGATGCTCAGGCTGGTCTTGAACTTCTAGACTCAAGCAACCCTTCTGCCTCACATCCCAAGGTGCTAGGATTTTAGGTGTGCACCACTGTGCCTAGCTACCAGCTACTATTTTTTTTTAAAGAAAATTATGATGGTAAATTATACTTAACATTAAATTTGCCAATTTAATTATTTTGAAATGCACAATTCAGTGGCGTTTAGTACAATCACTGTGTTGTGTGGCCATCACTGCTATTTAGGTCCAGACCATTTTCATCATCTCAAAAGGAAACCCCTACGTGAAGCAGTCCCTCCCCATCCTCCTGCTTCCTCCAGTCCCTGGCATTCACTAATCTGCTTTCTGTCTCTATGAATTTGCTTATTCTGAATATTTCACATAAATGGAATCACACACTCTTTAAGCCCAGCTATTTTTTCCAAGTTGTCCTCCTGACCCACGGGAAGCTGACACAATATCGTACAAAGTGGTGGCAATGTAGGTGCTCCCAGGTCCCCTCTCTCTCCACCTGTTGTCACTCCTTTTTCCTTTTTCTTGCCTCCGAAGGAGATCAGCACCTGCTGCCTAAGCAGGGAATCAATGTCTTGTCTCTCCTTTCAAGTTCCTCAGTCTCCACCTGTGTATCTCCTGGAGTCCTTGTCAACACCGGGGAAAGAGGGTGTATATCCTTGGCTGCCCAAAGGAGGAAAAGCCACTGTGTTTCCCCAGGCTCATCTCTTCTGACTCCCTAACCTCTGTCCAGCAGAAGTTCTCATATAGTTTGAGGTGGTGGCACTCCAAGGGGACCGACCCCTGTCAATAAACCACAGGGGCATGTGGCATCGGGCCCCACATTTTTTTCTTTTTGAAACAGGTTCTCCCTCTGTTGCCCAGTTTAGAGTGCAGTGGTGCGATCATAGCTCACTGTAGCCTCCAACTTCTAAGCTTAAGCAATCCTCTCACCTCAGCCTCCCCAGTAGCTAGGATTACAGGCTACCATGCCTGGCTAATTTTGTTTTATTTTATTTGTTGTAGAGACAGGATCTTGCTATGTTGCCCAGGATGGTCTTGAACTCTTGAGCTCAAGCTACCCTCTTGCTTCAGCCTTGCAGAGCACCGGGATTGCAGGGATGACCCAAAGTGCAGGGTCTGGCCTCATTTTTTTTCCCCTGTGTTCTTTAGCAGCTGCTGTTTTCATCCATGGGCCAAGTGCTAATTGTACTAAAACAAGAAAGGTTTCCCCCACCTCCCACTCTGAGATGCTCCTGTCACCCATGCTGGAGTGCAGCGTCATGATCTCAGCTCACTGCAACCTCCACCCCCTGGGTTCAAGCAATTCTCCTGCCTCAGCCTCCCAAGTAGCTGGGATTACAGGCACATACCACCACACCCGGCTAATTTTGTACTTTTAGTAGAGATGGGGTTTCACCATGTTGATCAGGCTGATCTCGAACTCCTGACCTCAGGTGATCCACTTACTCCCAAAGTGTTGGATTACAGGCGTGAGCCAATGCACCCAGCCAAGAAAGATCTTTTGATACTTTCTTACATATCATTCTGATAGTGTTCCTCATAGACTTAACAACTTTCCACGTCTCTGTATTATGAATGAGATAAATTCCAAACTCTGATCTTAGCATTCAAGGCCCTCTACAAACTGGCTCCAATTGAGTTTTCTAGCTTTCTCTCTCTAGCTGTCCTTTCAGGCTGACCTGCACACTCACTGGCCCCAACAAGGCCTTGCTTGATTTTGGTTAGTGTCCTTTACTCATCCACCCCGACCCGGCGTGCTCCTTTTAACTTCCTACCTCTCCTCTCAGCCTCCCTGGGTTCCCAAGCCTCCTCTGCCCTTGGAACTCCACAGCCTGGTCTGCAGCTGTTGGTGACATTCGATGTTTATGTCTCGTTCTGTGCTGGGGTGGGGCGAGCTGCTGAAGGTCCCACTGATTGCAGCCAGCATGAAGGTTCACCGGCCCACCCCTCACCCCATGTGTCCTCAGTAAGGGAAGCTAGCAGAGCCAGGCAGAAGCGGGCTTAGCCTACAGCATCCAAATCTTTTCTCGATTGGTGGTAAGGTGTTAGGAATGCATGAGGAAGTGACTGTGGATAACTCAGCTGTCTTCCAGGGACACCTGCCCAGCTCATGCTAGGATGGAGGATCGGGAAGAGATGATCATTGTCTGTTAGAGGTTCTTTCAGGTAGACCCAGAGGTACATTCTGTTATTGCCATGTTTGGTTGGAGGGGTGAGAAGGCAGAGCAGAGAGGGAGCAAGAAAGGCAAATTGGGGGGGAAAGATGAGACAGAAATAAAGAGAAAAAGGCAGGTCAATATGGGGAGGAGGAAAAGGGAGGGAGATGGATTTGGCGATCCTAAATCTCACCTTTCTGAAAGGAGAAAACCCTGTGGAGTGGCTTCTACTATTTCTATGCTTTCTTTCTACCCCAGGCAGTATACACAGTTCCCCATGCCCCCAAAGCCTGCCTTGATTGATCAAAAGGCAGCTCTAGGCCAGAGTGTGTTCTTCCTTGGAAATCTCATCTATGTGCTCTGCTTGCCTTTGTTTTTGTGTTTTTGATTTAGTTTGTTTCAGTGAGAAGGGGTGACTTGTACCTTGGAGGAATTATTTTAAGTCCTGGAGAGATACCCAAAGGGAAAGAGCTAAAGAGCTGCTGCCACATCCCAAGTGCCTGACCTTTCTTAAGGTGGCCTAGAGCCACAGTTTGTCGCAGAAGTTCCCTTTGGGCATGCAGGCACCTGGAATTGGGCATGTCCCCCTTTAGGGTCCCCAAAAAGGCCTTCCTAAATCAAGGCCAGGCTAGCAGCGTTCTGTTTGGAGGCATTTTGACTTTTGCAAATCCTTTGCTCCCTTAAAAGCAAAGGCAGACGCTGCAGAAAGTCCTGACACTTGGGCTTCTGTGAGGCCTGTGGTTTGGCTTGCATTCAGGTGAGGGTGGCCTGCTGGCCTCTTCTCTGCGCTCATTTCCCATTCATGAGCATTTCTCACTGGTCTACTGCAGCAAATTTCCAAGAAGCGTTCTTGCCTTTATACTCTCCCCTCCACTTCATTCTATCTGCAGCTGTTGGGTTAATTCTGTTAAAGATCCTGTCTGATCTTGTTCCTTCACTTAAAAATCATCACTGGTTTCCATTGCTCATGAAAGAACTAGTTTGTGCAATCAAGTTTCTCTGCCTACTCCAGAAGGTACAAATCCAATATATTCTCCCATTCTTCCCTGAGGGCAGGCTGGGGAGCTGGGGAGAAGTGAAAGACCACATGCTGGGGACCTGAGAATCTGCACATATCCCATTCTCAGTTCCAGAGGGTGCCACTTGGAATGCTGGTCCTGAGATGATCTTGTTTTTTGGTATCCTTTATACTCAGGGTTCCCTCTTTCTGCAGGCTTTCCATCAAGCCCTTTTAACAATATTTACTTACGTTGTGGTAAAGGGAGGCTCTAGATGATAACAGTGACTTTGCAAATAACAGTACTTTTGCAAATAACAGTAAACCAGCGATTCTTGGCCTGCATGCTATCACATCTCTTCTCCCATACCCATGGCAGATGTGCCTAATCCATTTTTGCCTGCTGAGCCCAGCTGAGGCCTCAAAAAAACCTTTTCAACACTACTCCAGGCAGTCACTACCAATCAATTGAATTTGTCCAGTGAGATAAAATCTATTTGTTATCCCTATACCCTACTCTTTCAGGATGTGAAACATCAAATCGTGTCGAGAGTAGATATAAGAAGATGTGGACAGGCCATTAAAATCAACCCAGAAGTGTCACGACAGCTCACTAATTTTGAGATAATCACATTTTGAGATTTAACAAAAATTTCTCTGCTCACACCCCTAACCTGTCCCTGAATCCAAAGTAAGGACATTCTACTTTTATTCTCTAGATGAATAAATGACTTAGCAAAAATGCAGAGAGAAAGCTAAGAGTCTAAACAGACTTTGAAACTGCTGGTAGAGATGGGAATTTGAGAAAAAAAGAAAAGCTTTTGAGGTTCAAAAGCTTAAGTTTTGGAGTTTCAAAAGCATGCCTCCTAAGGGGATTCAGGGCATAGAGAATATATGATGAGTAGAACGAAGAACAAAAACAGGCAAACAGCGAAAAGTACCCTAGGATGGAAGTTGGAGGGGGAGAAACAATATTGGTTCCTGTGCCCTGCATGTGCCTGGGCTAAGTCTGCATGAGGAACAATGGGGCCCCAGTTAGGCTGGGGAAACTGAGGCACAAGGGACCTGATAATGGCATGGATGGGACACAGGATACTGGCCATGAAGAGGAACTAGAATAACATAGTAGAAGACCAGTACAGAGGTGACATGAAGGATCTGATAGACTCTGTCCCTGACATCTTGAGAGCCTTGAGGAAATGGAAATCTACAGGGATCCTGAATTTAGTGAGATTAAATTTCTGCTGTTGAGCAGAATGGGAGCTGAAAAGGGCACACTTCAGCTGATATTTGTACACACGACACATAGACATCACCCAAACTATGATTATGAGGTGACACTTTTTTTCCCTTGAGGCAGGGTCTTGCTCTGTCTCTCAGGCTGCAGTGCAGTAGTGTGATCACAGCTTACTGCATCCTCGAACTCCTGGGCTCAAGCTATCCTCCCACCTCTACATCTTAAGTAGCTGGTACCACAGCTGCATGCCACCATGCCCAGCTAATGTTTGTGTATTTTGTAGAGACAGGGTTTCGCCATGTTGCCAAAGCTGGTCTCAAACTCCTGGGCTCAAACAACTCACCTCCTCAGCCTCCTAAAGTTCTGGGATTACAGGTGTGAGCCACTGCATCTGGCCTGAGGTGACACTTTGTAGGTCTTTGTTGTGACCTCGCAAGTATATTGGTGGTATACACCTTTTCTTAGGAAGCATCCAGTTCACTGCAAGGGTCCTCTGTATCTGGAATTCTGGATGTAGATCTGGTCACTACCCTTCAAGAAGGACCTGCTGTCTCTGGAGAAGTTTCAAAGATGGCTAGACCTGAGAGAAGCAGGAAAATTGTGGGGCAGTGCTGATACACAGCACAGCTGTGAGTTTATGACTGTGGCTGAGAATGAATGAAAATGTAAGAGATTTAATCAAAATTGTCAAGGGTGAGGACTGGGCCTCATGGATTGCTCATGAAGCCCTGGAACACTATAAATACATAAACTAGGCCTATGGCAAATGAGGTTGGAGGGAAGAAAAGCGATTACAGCTCACAGAAGATAATATACCTCTGGGACTGTTAACTCTTTAACTATATACAGGTTAGAAATAAAAATATTTTTTTTAAATGGCTTAGTTTAGGGTTTCTTGATCTCGAGATTATTGGCTGTATGGGTTTGATACTTATTTATTGTGGAGGGTTGAACTGTGCATTGTAAGATGTTTAGCAATATTCCTGGCTTCTACACAGTAGATTACGGTAGCCCCAGCCCTGACCATAGCTGTGATAACCAAACATGTATTCAGATATTGCCATGTGTCTCCTGGGGGGCAAAATCACCCCTAATTGAGAGCCACTGGGTTAATATAATGTTCCCAAAGGATGGATCACATGATAGGGTCATGCAAATAGAAAGCGGGGCCTATACTCTGAAAATACTGAGCTAAAGCAAGCTAAACAGAGCATTTTATTTTTAGGACTGCTCAGGTCTGCAACATGCCGATGCCATGGACTGAATGTTGCCTCCCCCAGTTTCTATGTTGAAGTCCTAACCCTCAAGGTGATGGCATTAAGAGATGGGGACTTTTATAGGTGTTTAGATCATGGGGGCATAACCCCGAGAATTGGGATTAGCATTCTTATTACAGAGGCTCCAGAGAGCTCATTTGCTCCTTTTATGGGGCGCAGCCACGAGACAACTGTCTATGAGCCAAAAGGCTGGCCCTCACCAGACAGCTAATCTGCTGGTACCTTGATCTTGAACTTCCCAACCTCCAGAACTGTGAGAAATAATTTCTGTTGTTTAGAAACCTGGTAGTCCATGGTATTTTGTTCTATTAGCCTGGACAGAGTAAAACAGCCAATGTACACTTTAAATCTCTGAGAGGGAACATATGGGATTAGCATGCATTGAATATGCTCTGGGCATTGCTGTATTAGATACATTCATGGACTGTAAAACATTAGAGTTAACAGTAATGAAAATGTCATTAGTGTTTTACAGATGAAGTGTCTGCCAAATAGACTTGTTTTTTCCTTGTTACAATTCTCCAAGGTAGATATAATTATTTCTTCTTATAGATGAGAAAACTGGGACTCAGGGAATTAAAATATTTGCCCATGGCAACATAGCCAACAGATGGGGAGACTGGGACATGAACTGGTTTTAGATGCTCAGTTCCACGTTCTTCACAGGATTCTGTGCTGCCCCTTGGGTGTGCTCTCAGAATTTAAAACTGATGCTGGGGCGGAATCGAAGTATATCCTCATTTTGAGTGACACAGACTCTTTTATATTTAAAGGTCTCTGGAGAGACATTGTTAGATGAGTCTGTATTACATGGGAAAATATAGACTACCTTCAGCATGATGAAGATAATGTAATTCTAATTTTTTTTTTTTTGAGACAGAGCTTCACTCTTTTGTCCAGGCTGGAGTGCAGAGGTGCGATCTTGGCTCACTGCAACCTCTGCCTCCTGGGTTCAAGTGATTCTTGTGCCTCAGCTTCCTGAGTAGCTGAGATTACCAGGGTGTGCCACCATGTTGGGCTAATTTTTTGCCTTTTTAGTAAAGATGGTGTTTTGCCATGTTGCCCAGGCTGGTCTTGAACTCCTGAGCTCAGGCAATCTGCCTGCCTCGGTCTCTCAAAGTGCTAGAATTACAGGCATGAGCCACCATGCCTCACCATAATTCTAATTTTTTAACTAAACATTATTTTCCTCCTTTCTAAAAATGAGAATTATATAACTGTGTGGCTTAATTTTTTTCCTTGGTTGCCAGGAAGCTCAGATCTAAATTTTTCATCTTGTCTGACAGTTTCGTGGCCCTTTCCCTTGGTTTTATAATTTATTGTATGTACTTTAACAGGATTTGTATGTTTCCTCAAAGTCTTGGCAGATAAAAGAGATGTACAAATGCACATAATTAATAAACGAAAACTTTCCAAAACATTCATCCACTAGCACAGTGCTTAAGAATAGTTCCGTCTGGTTTGATTTCCTAATCATACGGGAACATTCATGTAGGTATAGGCTGAAGCTAGGTGAAGATAAATATACATCTATACGAGATAATTTATTATTTTAAAAAATTAAACTGATATTCACAGAGTGTTCTGAGTTTGCAAAGCCCTCGCCTACATATCATCATATTTGATCTTGTCAGCTGCCCTGTCTGAGTGCTGGAGCAGGTATTACTAATGACCGTTTTCATTTGACCACTGATGAGTAAACGCAAGCTCAAATATTTTGGGTGACTTATTTTTGCTTTCTAATGTTATTGGCACAGACTAGCTAGTGGAAGAGTTTAGAAATAGATCTGAATCTTTTGCCTCCAAATGGGATGTTGGAGCTGAGTGGGGTGGTAAATCGGTGGTGTATGTACTGACGCGTCCTGTCCCCCGCAACTCCAGGGTCCAAGAAGCGGAAGTAGCATCTCTAATTGATCTAAGTTCTCTTTCCCATTGAGCCCAACCATTGCCAGAGTCCAAAAACAGTGCTCCAGACATATAACCTCAGTGACATGGCAAAAGACACACTAGAACTAGATTTTTTAAAAGGATTCCACTAAACTCAAAAATTCTCAAATTATATGACTGTATACTAGATTAGAAACCTGAGATCATTGAACACAATAAATCTGGTCTGTAGCATCTGTGTGGCAATTTAAAAAGTAGCAGATAAGTCATTTGGGGATAATCTTCATTGTCAAGATTCATTCCAACTGGCGGTGGTGGTGCACAGCTGCAGTCCCAGCTACTCAGGAGGCTGAGGTAGGAAGATCAGTTGAGCCCAGGAGTTCAAAGCAGTAGTGTGCTATCATTGTACCTCTAAATAGCCCCTACACTCCAGCATGGGCAACATAATGAGACCCTATCTCTTAAAAAAAAGAGAAAAATTAATTCCAGTTTTGACAGCACTATCTTAAACCAGCCATTACTAATATATGCTAAAAATAGAATATACAAAACATTTAGAGCAAATATTGTACCTTAAAATCTCCTGCTGGGCGCAATGGCTCTTGCCAGCATTTTGAGAGGCTGAGGCAGGCTGATCATGAGGTCAAGAGATTAAGACCATCCTGGCTAACATGGTGAAACGCTGTCTCTACTAAAAATTCAAAAAATTAGCTGGGGGTGATGGTGTGTGCCTATAGTTCCAGCTACTTGGGAGGCTGAGGCAGGAGAATCACTTGAACTTGAGAGGTGGAGGTTGCAGTGAGCGGAGATTGAGTCACTATACTCCAGCCTGGTGACAGAGTGAGACTCCGTCTTAACAACAACAACAAAAAAATCTCCTAAAGAAATCTCCTAGTTGCCTCAGTTATCTTGCACTAAATTCATTTCTTAGCTGATATTTTGAGTTTTGCAATCATAGTAATAGCAAATCTAGCTTGAGTTCCCAGATTTTAACATGGGTCAAGATTACAGGGTAGTAGATATAGATAGCTCTTTGGGAAAAGGGAAAAATGTCTCCTTTTAGCTTTAGAGAATGGCTCAAGCAGAACCCAGCTCTCTATCCTCACAGACACTATGATCTCAGGGTTTTTTTTTTTTTAAGTCATTACTTACTTCAAAGTCTTGCCTTTTCTCAGGCTTGCAGTATACATTAAGAGCAATTAAAATCAATATCCTGCTCTTTGCATGGTATTCTTTATCATAAATTTGCTTCCTTTGATATCTGGTCATAGATGATAAAAGATTTCCCTCTGTCACCATTGACATATACGATGATCAAATCACAGCTTAGTATTTGTATCTAAGAATTGTTTGTTATTTTAGGCCATACTCCTATTTTTTTTAATTCTTGTTTTTTGATTTCATATGAATGTGTGAGAAAATGGCCAAATGATAAAGGAATATTTGGACCATTGACAGTCATGTTTCCAATCTTTCTCTTTCTCCCTCTTTCAAGTTTAAGGGATCCTGAGTCTTGCACGATAAAACCACAAATGGAACTATATTATGCTGAGCAAAAATACATTCTTTCACTGAGAATTTCCCAGGAGTTTTGGTATTTTTGACTCTTGCTCACTAAATATGGAAAAGATTGAGACACTAAGAGAAACAGGGGAGCTGTTCTGCCGTTTTTAGACCTTTAAGAAATTGTTTCATACCTTTAACGCTGTGTTAACAATACATTGGACATCTCCCTGTTGAAAAGCCACAGCCGTCTGAGTGCTAACAGTTTCTGGAGACGTTCTCTAAGCTTCCATTTAATATAAAGAATAAAACTCTGTGAGTTATAATTTATATTTCTGAGTGATCTAAATGTTGTCCAACATATGGAAATGATAGAAATAGACATTTCACAGCATTTTTCTTCTTCAAGCAGTCAAAACTCCTTTAAACTTAATCTTCTCATTTGTTTCCTATCAAATCCAGGTTCACATGATTATCCAAATTAGGTAGTGCGTCAATGGAACCTTGGTGGAAAACGCTTGTGTACAAAGGCTAGGGAGGAAATTTTGTACTTTTTTTCTTTTTTCTTTCTCTCTCTCTCTCTCATTCTTTTTTTTTTTTTTTTTTTTTTTTTTTGGAGATAGGATCTCATTCTGTTGTCCATGCTGGAGTGCAGTAGTGTGACCTCGGCTCACTGCAACCTCGACCCCCTGAACTCAAGCCATTCTCCCACCTTAGCCTGCCAAGTACCTGGGGCTACAGGAATGTGCTACTGCACCCGGCTACTTTTTTGTAGAGATGAGGTCTCATGATGTTGCCCAACCTAGTCTTGAACTCCTGAGCTCAAGCCATCTGCCCGCCTTGGCCTCTCAAAGTATGTACTTTCTTATTAATATATAGGATGCTTTTAATGAAGAAATAGATGTGATCAGGAACTTCAGTTAATGGGCTTTATTTTACAGATATGATTGTAGAAGGCAAGAAGAGGTGGAACATCGGAGCAGTTAGATGCCTCAGCTTCACTGAAAATGAATGCATTCTTCAGTGGTGGTTAAGACTCTAAGATTTTAGTCGTTTGACAGCAGTTGTACTGATCGATGAGCAACTTGGTTACCTGTGATACTCCTAACTGTTCCATATCTCACTCTGGTACCATTTAATGTGTTCTCTATTCTCTATCCTTTGTGGTGCATTCAAATCCGTGCAAATTGTTACCTAGAGTTCCCCACCCCCCACCCAAGACTTCAGAGTTGCTGTTTGTTGTCCATCCAGGTCTCTTCCCTTAGGGTTGTGAACAACCATTGAAATTCATTGCCTGGAGACATTGACTCAGTAGGGTTGCAAAATGATAGCATTCTAATTTTATCTCACTTTATTTGCTGGAACACATCTATAAAGAGAAACTTTCCCATGTAAACTATTTGGTTGCCTTGACATAACAGTCCCTTTGGAAAGTCAAAATAAATGCTTGACTCTTTTTTGTTTATTACTTTCAAGATAATGAGTTGGATCCTTAGGAATTTCCAGAAGTAGCCAATGACGGTATTTAAAAAAAATCACTATGAACATATTGATAGAAACATACCTGTATTTTTAACTTACTGAAGTTTTTATCTTTAACTGATGGCCACATTTGCCCATCTTTGACCAGTAGGTTGGTTCCTAAGTCCTTTGGTATGATCCTAGTAGTCTCTGATAGTGTCCTTGCTTTCAGGTATGACAAGAGGTTCTAGGTTCGTTTTGTACATTTTTGGTTTTCGACTTAGAAGCAATCATCTCAAGTAGATTTTTTTCCCTAATAGTGGAAAATGATATTTAGAAACCACAATTAGAGTGCCACAGGAGCTCATATACTAGGTTGGTCGTTGTTTCTAAGTTTTTCTTTAGTAGATAAAGCCAGGAAATTTTCATTTACATTTTAAAGATAAAATACATCATCCATTCCAAGTAAAATTTCTTGGCCAGGCATGGTGGCTCATGCCTGTAATCCCAGTACTTTGGGAGGCCAAGGCAGGTGGATCCCTCGAGCCGAGCAGTTCAAGACCATCCTGGGCAATGTGGCAAAACCCTGCCAGTGTACTCCAGCCTGGGTGACAGAGTGACCCCATAAAAAGGAAAAAAAAAAAATGGGTGGGGCCAGGTGCAGTGGCACATGCTTGTAATCCCAGCACTTTGGGAGGCCAAGGCGGCCGGATCACCTGAGGTTAGGAGTTCGAGACCAGCCTGGCCAACATAGTGAAACCCTGTCTCTACTAAAAATAGAAAAAATGAGCCAGGTGTGGTGGCTCATGTCTGTTATCTCAGCTACTCAGGGGGCTGAGGCATGAGAATCATTTGAACCTGGGAGGCGGAGGTTGCAGTGAGCCGAGATTGTGCCATTGCACTCCAGCCTGGACTGGAGTGAGACCCTGTCTCAAAAAACAAACAAAAAAAAGCATTGAAATATGATTTCTTTTATGGGGCAAGGGTTTGCTCTGTGCTCTTTTTCCAGTTTCTTGAATTGGATGCCAGTCTTATTTTTTTCTTATCACCTACTGGTTCAATTTAAAGCTATAAATTTCCCTCAAAGTTAGTACTTATTCAGCTGTGCTCCATACATCTTAACATGTAGTTTTTTCATTATCATTTAGTTCTAAGAATTTCTTTCTCCATGGTTTCCTTTTTGATCCAAGAGTTATTTTATAATATATTATGTAGTTTCCTAACATATGGTGGGTTTGGGGGGATTTTTTTTTTCTGACAGATTCTGTGTCACCCAGGCTAGAGTGTAGCTGTGTGATCTTGGCTGACTGCAACCTCTGCTTCTGAGTTCAAGCAAGTCTCGTGCCTCAGCTTCCCCAGTAGCTGAGACTACAGGTGTGCGCCACCTTGCCTGGCTAATTTTTGTATTTTTAGTAAAGACAGTGTTTTGCCATGTTGGCCAGGCTGGTTTCAAACTCCTGGCCTCAAGTGATTCACTTGCTTCAGCCTCCCAAAGTGTTGGGATTACAGGCATGAACCACCATGCCCAGCCCTGGGGAGATTTTTTTGTTTCTGTTTTTTTGTCTTTTTGAGCTATTTTTTGGTTAATGATTTTTTATTTTATTGCATTGAGATTAAAGAACATAGCTGATCTGCTATTAGTCATTTAAGATTTATAAAAACTTCCTTTATGGCCCAATACAAGACATTTTTGTAACATATCTTGATTGCTCAATAATATGTACTCTGTTTATTGCACATATAGTCTTAAATATATTAAATATTTAATAGAAGGCCAGGTGTGATGGCATGCACCTGTGATCCCAGCTATTCAGGAGACTGAGGTGGGAGGATCGCTTGAGTCTAAGAGGTTGAGGTTGCAGTGAGCCATGTTTACCCCACTACACTCCAGCCTCGGCCACAGGGTAAGACTCTGTCTCAAAACAAACAAATGAACAAATACACACACACACACACACACACACACAGACGCACACACACATTTATTTAATAGAAAAAGCTTATTAATTGCATTCTTGGGGTTTTTAAAAACAAATTTTCCAAAGTAAACTTTCTAATTAAAATTTAGTTCTACAGAGGTTTTTTTTTCCTTTTTTTCTCCACCTAGACCATTTCTCAGGAACTTCTACAGAGTTTTATCAGTCTTCCATCTGTTTTGTTTTTAATTTTGGGACGGGATCTTGCTGTGTTGCCCAAGCTGGAGTGCAGTGCTGCAATCATAGCTCACTGCAGCCTCAACCTCCCACACTCAGACAGCTCTCCCACCTCGGCCTCCCGAGTAGCTGGGACCACAGGCATCTGCCACCACACCTGCTAAATTTTGTAATTTTTGTGGAGACTAGGTTTCATCATGTTGCCCAGGCTCAGTCTTATATCTTTATCTTTTCACATGTTGACAATTGTAATTGCCAATGATACAATATAACTAATTTGTTTTTCTGAGACAGAGTTTTGCTTTCGTTGCCCAGGCTGAAGTGCACTGGTATGATCTCGGCTCACTACAACCTTTGCTTTCTGGGTTCAAGTGATTCTCCTGCCTCAGCCTCCTGAGTAGCTGGGATTACAGGCATCTACCAGCATGCCCAGCTAATTTTTGTATTTTTAGTAGAGATGGGGTTTCACCACGTTGACCAAGCTGGTCTCAAACTTCTGACCTCAGGTGATCCACCTGCCTTGGCCTCCCAAAGTGCTAGGGTTACAGGTGTGAGCCGCTATGTCTGGTCCCAATGATACAACTTAACTATTAAATTTCTTTATTCCACAATACAGACACAACAGTCTCAGATTAACAGTGTCAATACTATAGCCAAAAATATAGTTGCCAAATATAGCCTTTTTTCCACTTATATATTTAAAGTAATAGGAAATAGTTCATCTCTGTGTGGTCATGCCACCAGTTAGACACATAATTAGGGTTATTCACTTTATTTTGCTACTGACTTTTAGGTTTGTTGTTAAAAAAAATTTTTTTTAAATAAAAAATAGAGGTGGAGTCTTGCTATGTTTCCCAGGTTGGCCTTGAACTCCTGGCCTCAAGCAATCCTCCCACTTCAGCCTCCCAAACGATTGGGATTACAGGCCTGAGCCACCACACTGGTTCAAAGTGTTTTCATATGTTCTTTTCCCTGTTTCTCTGCTCACTGTTTTGCCTTACCTTTTGGTTTTCCCCTAGGACTTATTTATTTATTTATTTATTTATTTATAGTCTAATTCATTCTTGCCAAAGGGTACCAAGAAATTAGTATTGACCATGCTGGGCAGCCATGTACCCTAGGGAACCGAGTGGAGCCAGCAGTGGTGGTTGAGGTAAGAGAGAAGTAGCTGAAGTCAGGCTACAATTATTTGATTTCTGCAATCTTCCAGAAGGAAGACTATCCTTGTGTAAGCCTGTTAGATCTGTTAAAAGTACATGAAATCAGCTCCTGAAATTGCAAACTATCCGCTACAGTTCTATGTGTCCTGTGACAGTGTAATGTGCAAATTCTCATCATGCCAGAAGATCAAAACAAAGAAAAACTGAGCCCTGGGCAATATAGGGCAGGAGTCACCGTGTTTCAGGTTAAGACAAATAGTCTTGCCTTCCGAGGAATGAAATTTTGGTCTATCAGATGGAATTGGCAGCCCACGGGTATTTTTGTTGAAACTTTTTGGAAAACTTTTTTGTTGAATTTTTATTGGAAAATATATATGACTTAAAAATGTGCAAACATTTAAATAGTGGTAGATTTCACATTTTAAAAAGTCCAGATTTCTGGGTTCTCTTGAAAAATCAGTAGCCTTGGTGACTCTGGGGCCACTGTGCAGCCTGGTAACAGTCAGCGGCAGGTGCTGCCCCCTTCAGGTGGAGCGTGTGCTCTCCTGCTAACTGCGGTTTCCACCTGTTTCACGTATGTATTTGTGCTACCTGCCTATCAGATTGATGAAGCTAGTACAGGGCACCAGACTTCTCTAGTACAGGGCATTTCTATTTCTAACCTCTAACAGCCTTTCCTCCTCCTAAACATTTCAGTCGTATGTTTCCTACTCTATTCAAATAGAACCTCAGAGGACTTGCAAGTCCAGGCTGCTAGGGCCTTACCATATTCCCTCAGGTCTTTGTTTTATTTGAGGGTTGGGGCTGGGTGTGGTGGCTCACACCTGTAATCCCAGCACTTTGTGAGGCTTAGGCAGGAGAATTGCTTGAGCCCAGGAGTTTGAGAGCAGCCTGCAATGTAGTGAGCCCTCATCTCTATTAAAAATAAAAGATTAGCTGGGCATGGTGGCATGTGCCTGTGGTCCCAGCTCCTTGGGGGGTTGAGACAGGAGGTGTGCTTGAGCCCAGGAGGTCCAAGCTGCAGTGAGTCAATTGTGCCACTGCATTCCAGCCTGGGTGACAGAACAAGACCCTGTCTCAAAAAACAAACCGTTTGGAAGTTGGGCAGTACAATTCAATTAAAATTATGGTTAGAAGTTCTTTAAAACCCTGCTGCCTTGGTGGCAGGAATATGGTCGTAGTGTCTGTTCTTGGGTCTCCGTGGCCATGAAAGATGGCTGAGTAGGAATGGCAGAGTGTGTACCATGCAGCCAAAATTAATTTTTATGATTCTGAATACAGACCACACCCTGTTATTTACAACGCCCACAGAAACGATTCCCCAAGAACTAAGTCTAATTAAGAAAGCTGTGAGAAAATAGATCGGGATGAGTCCCAGACCTTGTCCATGCTTGCAGTCAGAGGTAGCTATGGGAGAGAGAGGACAGCTCTGGTGGTCTCTGTCAGGATGAGGGGAAAGAGAGCCCCAACAGCAGGTACAAATAGGTCTTTGAATCAAAAGGACTCATTTCTGCAGGGGAATCTCTTAGAAGACTTCCTGTTCAATGCCATGGGCAGAGGAGGGATTGGAAGAATTGGTAAGGAATGAAAGGCCCAGATACAATAGATACTGTTGGAATAAGTCGAATATATGCAACCACAGCTGGAATTTTCCATAAAGTAGGCACATGCCTGATGCGAACCAAGGGGTGGGAAGGATGACTTAAGGGATACCCGCCACCGCCAAAGATTTTCAGAATTGACTTCCCATCTGTACTTCCCAGCCTGCCTGATAGCTCATCTTGAGAGCCATTTCTTTGTATTCAGGCACTATGCCTAAGCATTGTTTCTTTTTACATAAATATGTTTGGGAGCAGCTTTTAAAAAGCATTTTAGAAAACATTTACTCTCTGTGCCAGGCTCTTTCTTATGCATGAATTCATGTCCAAGGTCACATACCCAGTAAGTGGTCACCAGGATTGGAGCTCCTGTAACATTCTGTTACATGTTCATTATTCTATAGCAGTGGCTTTCAAGTTACGGTCCTGGGACCACCCGCAGGGGTGTGTGTGTGTGTGTGTGTGTGTGTGTGTCTGTCTGTCTCCATGTCCCAGAGACCCTTTCAGTGTCTGTGAAGTCAAAACTTTTTTTGTGTAACACTAAAATTAAATTTTTTTTTTTTTTTTTTTTTTTTTTGAGACAAGGTCTTGCTCCGTTATCTGTTGCCCCGGCTGGAGTGCGGTGCTGTGATATGGACTCACTGCAGCCTTGACTTTCTGGGCTTATGTGATCCTCCTACCTCAGCCTCCCAAGTAGCTGGAACTACAGGTGCATGCCACCATGCCTAGCTATTTTTTCTTTTTTTTGGTAGAGATAGGGATCTCACTATGTTGCCCAGCCTGGTCTCAAACTCCTGGGCTCAAGCAAATCTTCTGCCTCGGCCTCCCAAAGTGCTGGGATTACAAGTGTGAGCCACCATGCCCAGCCTGTTATTTGCCTTTTAAAACTCTCATTCTTTCATGAATGTATGGGGGAGATTTCCAGAGATTACATGATGTGCGATATCACAACAGAGCAAATGCAGAAGCAGTTTATGAGACTCCAGCTGTCTTCTATTAAGACAGATGCTAAAGAGGTTTGCAAACATTTAAAACAATGCTATTCTTCTCACTAATTTTTTGTCTGTTTGTTTTGGAGTTCTTTGGGGTTCTCAATAATTTTGTTTTTTGTTTGTTTTGAGATAGAGTCTTGCTCTGTTGCCCAGGCTGGATGGCGTGCAGTGGCACAATCTCAGCTCACTGCCTCTGCCTCCTGGGTTCAAACAATTCTCCTGCCTCAGCCTCCTGAGCAACTGGGATTACAGCCAACTACCACCACGCCTGCCTAATTTTTGTATTTTTAGTCAAGATGGGGTTCCACCATGTTGGCCAGGCTGGTCTCGATCCTGACCTCAGATAATCCGCCCACTTTTGCCTCCGAAAGTTCTGAGATTACAGGCGTGAGCCACACCTCACCTGGCAGGTTCTCAGTAATTTGGAAGTGTATAAAGAATCCTGAGACCAGAATGTTTGAGAAGCACAGCTCTGCAGCCCAATTAACTGTGCTGCCTATCCATCTTCCTCTGCGTGCTGGCTTAGTTCATTTTTCTCAGAGACGGCTGGTAAAGAGGGCACTGAGACTGCGAGAGGGGTGGGGAGAAAGGTGGTCTCTACCCATAGAGAATGCAAACTTCAAAGAAAAGGTAGAACGATGATCCTAAGGAGAAGGAGAGGGCACCCAGAGGGGAGTCCACGAGGCACTAGGAACAAAACTCTCTCCTTGCCCAGGATTAATTATTGTATATTGCAGTGTAGTGTGAGAAGCCAAGACGTGATTTAGAAGATTCTCTTTAGCAAAACCACTCAGGAATGATGTGACCTGGGCAACTCGCTCACCCTTGTTTTTGGCTGAGAAAGAAAAAGATTGGACTGAATTAGGATTTTCAACTAAATACTGTGATAAATGATAGATAACACATATAGCAGTTAATAGGTAGGGTAGAAAAGTTTGTAAATATTTACTTAATAAAAAATGAAGGCAGGTTTAGCGTTGTCTCCTGTCACAATGCCACTCTACCCAAATGAGTTTGATGTGCTTGCTTTTTTTTTTTTTTTTTCTTTGTGAGACAAGGTCTCACTGTCAGCCAGGCTAGAGTGAGTCGTGTGATCATGGCTCACTGCAGCCTCCATCTCCTGGGCTCCAGTGATCCTTCAACCTCAGCCTCCTGAGTAGCTGAGACCACAGGTTCATGCCACCATGCCTGGCTAATATTTATATTTTTTGTAGAGACTGGGTTTTGCCAGGTTGCCCAGGCTGCTTTCAGAAATTCCTGGGCTCAAGCTATCTGCCCATCAAAAATACTAGGATGATGGGTGTGAATCACCTTGCCTGTCCAGATGTGCTTTCTTGAATGGGACTACAGCTAGCACAAAATGGCTTAGCCTAGGGAGAGTAAGTCATTGTTGCGAATAAGCAATATTGCAAGTAGATGACCTGGTAAGGTTTTATTCCCCCCCTAGCTCAAAAATCTCTAGAGGTCTAAGGCAGTGTTCAGTTCCTAGCCTGTTGACACATGACCTCAAAGATGAGAGGCCTACTTTGGAGAAGGGTCAAGAATTATCAGACTTTCCAGCTGCTAATTAGTGATCAGAAAAAAACTTTAAGACACAATGAAATATCATTATATACTTTAAAAAATTTTTTAATTATTTTTTTCATACATATTCTGCTTATATCCATTATATACTCTCTGCCTGAAATTATTCTCAACTCTGCCACTTGATACGGTGTGCCCTTGAGCATGAGATATAATCTGTCTGGAAAAAGAGATATCTCTAATAATGCCCACCTCACAGGGCTGTTGTAGCTGGTTAAGGAGAAAATGTGTCGAATTGGCTGACTTGTCAGCACCCAATAACCCTTGGTTGCCTTCTCTTTCCTCAAAGTGGGCAAGTAGAGAACTGAAAGACACGGAAAAGGTTCGTTTTTTTAGGGGGTGCCTCTTAGTAAATGGGAGGACTGCCTCTGAGGAGTGAGGTCTGAGCACTTACATGCTCTGTAGGAGGCAAAGCGATTTGGTCATTCTGCGGCCTGAAGCCGAGTAGGTTTGGAGAAGCCATTTTGGTGGCCTGTTCCTTTCTGGAGGTAACAGGGAACATGACCTCACTCATATCTGCTCCCCTGGGTCCCATTTTCTGGGAGACATGATGGATGAGCCACAGCCAGGAAAGACTTTGTTCCCCATTTATCATCTTCTGGCTTGCTTAGTGGAGTCATTTGCTTTCCAACAGGTGAGTCGGATGAGATGGATGACTTGTTGTCAAAACAGTAAGCCATGGGATGTTGTGGTCATTCCTTTGTGAGGTAGAACGGGGAAACATTTAAGCATTTCAACTTACCTTAACAGCAAGCTCAGGAAATAGACATTTATGATTCCAAATCTTTCCTCTCCTTCCTGTCTGTCTTATTGATTTTAAAATTACCACCCAAAGAGCCTTATTCAGGTTGATTTTTTACTATTTTCTTGGCACAAAAATATTTGGAGAAGGTAAACACTGACTAAAATTAAATGTTACAGTACTTTGTACAAATAAATATGGCAAACGAGATGTAAGAAAACGTCCCTGGGATTCATTGGTCAGTTTGATTAAATGAGCTCCAGTTTAAGTGCTTCTCTTTGGCAGCCTAGAGTTCAAAGAATGACAAAATCCCACACTTAGGCTTTGCATCCATTGTGAGAGGCAGAGGAGTGGGAAAAGCATAGGCTTTGGAGTTCAAGAGACCTGGGTTTGAATCTGAGTTTCCCTCCTTATTGCATGTGTGACCCTGGAAATAACTTTTAACCATGCTGATTCTTCATTACCTCACCACATTGAAGATAGCAAAACATACTCTATAGAGCTATTTTGAAGGTTAGACACAATGGTTATAAAGTGTCTTGCAATTACAGATACATGATAAATGGCAGCCTGGAAGATGATAATTATGTCTGTAGTCTATGCAGATAAATTCAGTATGCCTAGTTTAGCCAGAGCTATTTACCCTGTAGAGCTGTTTCAAAGTTCTGCTTTAAATACCTTATGCTTTTGAGTTCTGTCCTTTAGTCTAGCTGAAATTTACTAGGCTTTTGGAGAAGTTAAAAAATTAATGGACTAGCTTAACATATAGTCACAAGCTGCATAAATGTCCTTATGAAGAAAGTATATCAATAGTTGTAAAAGCACTTGAACATATGTACATTGTATAAGCATAAGATTAATTGGAGGTAGCTTATGATGGAGAACATAGAGGAAAGTCCACCAAAAATTAAATCTGAAGTTTCTCTCTATGTGGAGGTGCCAGGAATGACTTTGGATAATTGAAGATAGAAGTGTGGGGGGTATAGGTACTGTAGAATCACTTGGGGAGATACTCTTAGAAGGGTACATTGTGTGTGTGTGTGTGTGTGTGTGTGTGTGTGTGTGTGTTTTGAGACAGACAGGATCTTGCTCTGTTGCCCAGGCTGGAGTACAGTGGTTGATAATGGCTCACGGCAGCCTTGACTTCCTGGGCTCAAGCGATTCTCCCACTTCAACCTCCTGAATAATGGTGGTTATAGATGTGTGCCACAATGGCTGGCTAATTTTTTTATTTTTACTATGGAGAAGGTGTTGCTATGATGCCCAGGCTGGTCTCAAGTCCTGGCCTCAAGCAATCCTCATGCCTCAGCTTCCCAAAGTGCTGAGATTACAGGCATAAGACATCGCACCTGGCACATTTCCTTTTAGTCACTGAGCATGGCTTCCCTCAGAAGGGTGCATGGGGCCAGTGCTATATGAGACAGGTGATTCTTTCTCTAATCTCCAATAGCAATTTCCAGCTTCCACTTTGAGTTTTCCTGGTTTGATTGAAAATAGAGTTCTTTAATTTTTATTATTTAATTTAATTTATTTATTTTTAAATATATTACATTGCATTTTAGGTTTTGGGGTACATGTGAAGAACATGCAAGATTGTTGCATAGGTACATACATGGCAGTGTGGTTTGCTGCCTTCCTCCTCATCACCTATATCTGGCATTTCTCCCCATGTTATCCCTCCCTAACTCCTCACACCCCGCTGTCCCTCCCCTAGGTCCCCCCCATAGACCCCAGTGTGTGATGCTCCCCTCCCTGTGTCCACGTGTTCTCATTGTTCAACACCGGCCTATGAGTGAAAACATGTGGTGTTTGATTTTCTGTTTTGGTGTCAGTTTGCTGAGAATGATGGTTTCCAGGTTCATCCATGTCCCTACAAAGGACACGAACCCATTGTTTTTTATGGCTACATAGTATTCCATGGTGTATATGTGCCACATTTTCCCTGTCCAGTCTATCATCGATGGGCATTTGGGTTGGTTCCAAGTCTTTGCTATTGTAAACAGTGCTGCAGTGAACATTTGTGTGCGTGTGTCCTTATAATAGAACGATTTATAATCCTTTGGATATATACCCAGTAATGGGATTGCTGGGTCAAATGGAATTTCTATTTCTAGGTCCTTGAGGAATCAACACACTGTCTTCCACAGTGGTTGAACTAATTTACACTCCCACCAATAGTGTAAAAATGTTCCTATTTTTCCACATCCTCTCCAGCATCTGTTGTCTCCAGATTTTTTAATGATTGCCATTCTAACTGGCATGAGATGGTATCTCAATGTAGTTTTGATTTGCATTTCTCTAATGACCAGTGATGATGAGCATTTTTTCATGTTTGTTGGCCTCATATATGTCTTCTTTTGTAAAGTGTCTGTTCATATCCTTTGCCCACTTTTGAATGGGCTTGTTT
>CAUYLG010013860.1:0-15638 GCA_963573385.1 Cacajao melanocephalus
TGGAGAGTTCTGTAAATGTCTATTAGGTTTGCTAGGTCCAGAGCTGAGTTCAAGTCTTGGATAACCTTGTTAATTTTCTGTCTTGTTGATTTGTCTAATATTGACAGTGGAGTGTTAAAGTCTCCCAATATTATTGTGTGGGAGTCTATGAGTGAAGTTGAAAAGTCTATGGGGATAAAACATGGATCATGAATATGGGAAACCATATAATAGACTGCGTTTTCATGCAGTAGTATTCTATTGCTGGATTACTTGCTTCAAGTAGTCACACCTTCATATGTAATTATTATTTTTGCTCTGTACTTATCATTGAAAACAATTTGTTGATGTGCAATTCTTTTTGTTCCTGTATGGATTTCCTAGGTTTCAAATGATCTGTAACATACAGAATAGGCAGTGGGCACTCTCTTACGTAACACTGATCAGTCTGTGCCATTTAATCTTCATGTTTGAACTATCAACAATATATTACATATGAAAAGTAAAATAACTCTATAAACTCCGACTCAGCACAAAAATAAACATCCTACGTTATTGAACCAGAATAATTCAGAACGGTCTAGATCTCTTCTTATACTCAAGCTGGGAAATTAATGATGATTTCAAATATATTTTTTCAAAGTTTCAAGTTTACATAATTTGGTGACACAAGTATATGGGTAAACATTTCCCAACTGCAGCAAAAACATTTTTGCTAAATATATGGGTATCAGGGAAAAGTAAATCAAGTAGCAGAGAGCTTGGTTGACTATCTACAAACACCTGGATTTCAGAAAGGTATCATTCACACTGGAGTGACTGACTTGACAATTTTCCTAATACTAACCAGCCTTACTTATAAACTCTGAATCCAGGTTTATACAAGAGCACTGGACCAGGTAGCTGGCATGGGGCACATGTATATAAATAAACAGCATGAATGAAAATAAACCACATTTCATTTATATTTCACACACACACACACACACACACAGAGAGAGAGAGAGAGAGAGAGAGAGAGAGAGAGAGAGAGACAGCAAGAGGAGAAAACAACCCTTTTGTCCAAGTGCTTTAAAAAGATTTAACAGCCTTTGTTACATTTCATGCTGTTGCTTGACAGGTCAAGGCATTGCAAATATTTGATTTTCTAGATAATTATTTTTATGGCTGCTAATGGAAAACAAGGTCAAAACACATAGCAGAGCACTGCTCAGAAGCTTAGCATTAAATAAATAGTCCAGAGCAAGAGGATTAATTTGAACAGAACAAGTATTCTTATCTTCTACTTTATTTGAGAGTTCAAGAGATGATATTGTACAACTATTGTTGCCTTGGACGCTGCCTTTACTGTGTAGATTTCTGCCACCAGTTAGACATCATGGGTCCTCTGGGAGGAACTCATAGGGTAAGCATATTTTTAAATCAACAGAAATGCTGACACTCTCAGAATGGGGGCTGAGTATTTACTGCGAACTGTGGTTCTTTATTGGGTGCTTTTGCAAAAAAATGGCTCTGCAAATATCCTGGTCTCATCAGAGGCAACCTGGTGAATTTTCCTTTCTCAGCAGTAGTGCAGTAGCATCTTCATGTATAAACCTGCTGTTTAGCACGGTTTCAAAACCTTCTGTTTTCTGTCCATTTGTAGATGGTAGCAAGCTTCCCATAAGGCTTTCCTCCCATTTTGGCTTCAGATGGCCCTCATGCGGCTTTAACAAGACCCTGGAAGAACCCAGTTCAAAGAGACAGAGTGCTATGTGTATGCACATCTGTTTGATGAGTAGATGAGAGTAGATGTTTCGGACATTTTTAAAGGAGTTCCAACAACAGACATTGTTTCATACTGAGTCTTTAGTGCAAAATGCAGGCATTTGGGGAAACTTTGTATATAAAGGCAATTCAAAATTTGAAGTGTAAAATGTATTAAATCTTTAACCATAAAATAAAACCATAAAATGTCCATGACAAGATCCAAGACACCCTTGCAAAATGCCCTTCACAACTTAATCTTTTATTTGTTTCTGCAAGCTGTTAGCTAATAAGAGGAAATTGATACTTTGGATTATTTAATGTGTTCCATCTATCTGTTTTGGCTATGTCTTTAACCACCAAAGACTACATTAACCACAAAAATATAAAAGAAAAGTAGCGTCAGCAACATGTTAATTAATATAATTAACATAAAACATCAATTATGTTTACATCTCATGAATGGTGGCAAACAGAGGTAAGAGACATTTATGGTGATGGGAACCAAGATTTCTTCCTTTGATGAATAAGATGATTGTTAGGAATATTTTATTTCTGACATAGTCATCAAAAGTTTGGAAAGAAAGGATGGCCTTAAGAGATATTGTCAAAGAAGAGATATGAATGATTCTGAGGCCCCCAATATATATTACCTGGTAGATAAACTGAAGGTTATCAACCAAAACAGACTTTCAGCGATGATAGAACTTGAGATGGGTTGGTGACCAATACCTATGAACAATCACCAAGGAAGAAAATTTATAGAGGCACTTTAGATTGCAAAAATATGAACTAACCTTAGTGCCCATGAACCAATGAATGGTGAAAGAAAATGTGGCATATATATGCCATGGAATACTACTCAGCCATAAAAAGGAATGAAATAATTTCTTTTGCAGCAACTTGGATGGATCTGGAGTTCATTATTCTAAGTGAAGTAACTCAGGAATGGAAAACCAAATATCATATGTTTTGACTTATAAGTGGAAGCTAAGCTATGAGGATGCAAAACGCATAAGAATGATATAATGGACTTTACAGAGTCCAGGGGGAAGATTCAGAGGGGAATGAGGGATAATAGACTACATATTGACCATGGTGTACACTGCTTGGGTGACCGGAGCACTAATCTCAGAAATCACCACTAAAGAACTTATCCCTGTAACCAAAAGCACTGGTACCCCCAAAACTATTAAAATTAAAATTAAAAAACAAAGCAGAGGGGCTTTGGGCTGGAGCTTTTCTTGTGTCCCATATCATTTGGATTATTGAGCAGAAAAGGAGAAGCTAAATTTAAAAGGGGTGTGTGTGTGTGTGTGGGTGTGTGTGCACATGCATGTATATAAAACGATATTAGGGCCTTCGAAAACTATGAAAAAGATTTCAGTTATAAATTTCCAGATCAAGTCTCTAGTGGAGCAGAAGGTAGATCAAGGCTGAGAAAATTCTTAAGAAACTTGAGAGACAATAAATACCTATGGGATTATCTAGTGTGGAGCCTTTGGCGTGTCTGTGGGCAGAGCTGGAGATCATCCACTTAATTTGGGGAATGGCAGAGCTTACATTCTGACACACCCACTGGGTCAGGGCAGTCCACTGAAAGAACAGGTACATCTGTGTATATGCTGAAAATAGTCTGTCCAGAATCTGGAACATGCTACCTGAATGTAACTAAGGAAATGAGCTGTTCATGAGATTTACAGAAGATGTGTCTGTTATAAATGTATTGCTTCTTGGCTCCTCATCCACCCTTTATTGTCTGCTGGTGATACCAGAACCTTTCTCCCTTGACAGGTGGCAGGATGCCATGGAGGGTGGTGGAAAGATATTAAGGAGAAAGGGTCTTCTGGTTTCCCCATTCTTTAGTTTTTCTTTGCTCTTTGGTGCTGAACTGGTGCACAGGATGCCTGTGGAGCTCTCTGCATTTGGCTTCAGTGGAATTGTTAGTGGCTTCACACATTCCGCAGATGCCTGTACTGATTTCCCTCGGGATGCCTGTGGTTCCTTCCCAGTAAGTTATGCAGATGCCCCAGCCAATTTTCCAAGAATTGCAATAGTAATTCGCCCTTCCCAGTGGCCCCTGGTGAATTTCACTGGCTGCTCCCTGACCACTACCAGCCTTGGTCACCAAATATGGACCAGCTGTGGCCCAGAACAATCCAGCAAACTCCTTCATGTTCAGTGGGCTACACACCTCCTCTCCTGGGCATTCCCAGGCATCGGGGTAGGGGGCCCTCGCTTTTCCTGTTTGTTCTTTCCATGGAAACTCTCTTAGTTGTTTCGGGCTGCCATAACAAAATCACACAGACCAGGTGCCTTCAATAACATACATTTATTTTTCTCACAGTTCTGGAGGCTAAAAACTCATGACCAAGGTGACAGTAAACCAAATTTTTAGAAATAGCTTTCTTCCTGAGTTGCAGATGACTTCCTTTTCTCTGTGTTCTCCCAGGGTCTTTCTCCTGTGCATGTGTTCTGTGTCCTAATCTCCTCTTCTTATAAGGATAGCACATCAGTCATATTGGATTAGGGCCCTGCATTTATGACTTCCTTTAAACTTACTGGCCTTGGCCAGGCACAGTGGCTCACTCCTGTAATCCCTGCACTTTGGGAGGCCAAGGCGGGTAGATCACCTGATGTCAGGAGTTCAAGACCAGCCTGGCCAACATGGTGAAACTCTGTCTCTACTAAAAATATAAAACATTAGCCAGGTGTAGTAATGGGCACCTGTAATCCCAGCTACTCAGGAGGCTGAGGCAGGAGAATCACGTGAACCCAGGAGGCATACGTTACAGTGAGCCAAGATCACTCCATTGCACTACAGCCTGGGCAACAGAGTGAAACTCCATCTCAATAAAATAAAATAAAGTAATAAAATAAGAAAATAAAAAAATAAATGTGCTCACCTCCATAGAGGTCCTGTCTCCACATACAGTCACACTGAGGGGTTTGGAGCTTCAACATATGCATATTGGGAAGACACAATCCAGTCCATAACAGGCATTCTCCTCCAACTGGAGGGTAGTCTTAGGCATCCTCTGTTATTTCCATTTAGTAATTCCTCTAAATAGTTAACAATTCTTCATATCAAACCTTTCCTATACAAATTACTCTGTGGTCACTGCCTCCTGGCAGGACTTGACTGATATAGCAGGTAAGATGATATCTCAACAGATCCCATATCCCTTCTTGTGACAGCTTCATGTATAGATAGGAGCATTGGCTTTGCTCCCTTCTGCTATCCCATGTAGTTAGTCTGAGTGTGCTGGCTTTAACCTAGGCCTGTAGACATGATTTCATATTTAATCTATATCTATCCTGAGACAGGATTCAGTCATATATGAGCAGCTACCAAGCTTGCTAATGAAGCCATTGTCATGGGCTACTTGGCCTCCTCCTCTAGAATACCTTGATATTTTGGTTCAGCCAAAGTAAATTCACCTTGATGTCCTGCCATCACACAGTGGATTTCTAAATAGGATGACTGCTTTAGAAATTTTTACTCCTATGTCCTGTTTGCCTTACTAAACACTCCAAAAATCATTTAAAGAATTAGGACCACTGTGTGAATCTCTCAGAAATGCGCCAGTTATGCTAGGATTTCCTTCTCTGATCAAATCACTGCAAAATGGCTAAGCTCCAACATAAGTGTGTCTCATCCTGCTCTGCATTTGTGAGTGGCTTCTTGGCCAAGCAAATCAAGGAAGAACCCTGTGAGCCCACTGAGGTCTGCTGGTGTGTCAGTTAAATTTATTCTTTCAGCACTTTTTAAAAGGGGTTTATACCTGCCTTTCCAATGGCATTCACTCTGACAATGCAGAAAATAAGCCTTGCGTTTCTTTCTCTACAACTACCTCCCCAACCCCCAAATTTATACTAAATAATTTAGGGCCTTTATACATTGTTTGATTTGGCATAAGTAGTACCGATTAGTATCAGGAAAAAAACCCTCTTTCTATCCCTTCTTTCTCTCTTTCCTTTCCTTTCCTTCCTTTCTTCCTTCCTTCCTTCCTTCCTTCCTTCCTTCCTTCCTTCCTTCCTTCCTTTCCTCCTCCTTCCTTCTCCTTTCCCTTCCTTTTTTCCCTTCCCTTCCTTTTCTCTTCCCTCTCCCTTCTCTTCCCTTTCCTTTACTTCCTTCTGTCTTCCCTTCGCTTCCTTCTCCCTTCCCTTCCATCTCCCTTCTCTTCCATCTCCTTTCCCTTCCTTTCCATCTCCCTTCCCTTCCGTCTCCCTTCCCTTCCCTTGCCTTCCCTTCCATCTCCCTTCCCTTCCATCTCCCTTCTCTTCCATCCCTTCCCTTCCCCGCTTCTTTCCTCCTTCCCTTCTTTCTTCCTTCCCTCTCTTCCTTCCTTCTTTCTTTTCTTCTTTAAAATTACATATTACCAGCCTTAGAGGACAGTAGCTTCTCGTAACTCAAGGCCGATTTTGAAGGCCCAAGCAAGTTTGGAGGAGTAGGGATAGAATGAAACCCCCATTATATGAGAAAAAGGTAAATTGGGAGAGACTGGAGCGGGATTGGATCTGGGAGCTGCACCTGTCAGTGTCATAAGGCAGGAACTCAGAAGGGAAAGAGAAAACCATGACTCAGTTTCTTGCCCCAATCAGGTGAGCAGCGTGGCCAGATCCTTAGATGAAGAAAGGCACCCAAAGAGGGTTCTGAGGTAATTTGCCATGAAGGAAAAGATAAAAATAAAAAACAAAGCCTCTCGTCCACTTTGCCTTCTAAATCTTTAACAAATTCTATGTTGTTCATTAGCGTTTCCAGAGCCAGAAGCCATTTTGGAGCTCTGCATCCTGGCACTGGAGTTGGCTTCTGTTTGGCCTGGGATGGACAGACTCCAGGCAGGGACAGCCCACATCTGCAGCATCGCAGAGGGGAGGAGACATAGGAACTGGAATTTTAACCTGCTCCTGCCACCTGCTAGTTGGTAAGGTAAATGGCTTCACCGATCTGTGTCACCGTTTTTGTTTCCTCATCCATAACATGAAGATAATACCGTGACAGTGATCTCAGAGATGTGAGATGTACGTGTTAACACACATGCTCAGGCATAAACTGACACACAGTGGGCACCTAATCGGTATTGCATCTACTTCAGTTTTGTGTGCTTTTGAATGATGCCATAGTTTGACGCTGGTCATTAATTTATTTCAATATATTTATTTTCTTCTTCAGAACATTTGTTGATTCAACAGACTTACACATAAAAGCAAGAGCTACGTAGCACATAAATGCTGTATCTGCCTAATGAAGCCAAATCTCTCTCTACCATTTAAGTCACTTAAAACCTGATATAGCCTCAAGTTCATTTGTTTATTCAATGAGCCCCTTTTCTGTGCCTAATATCCAGATACTTTGCTAACTATTATAATATCATTAAGTCAGATTATGCTTCTTGGAAATTGCTCTAATGGCTGAATTAAAAGAAAATATAAGTGAAATCTGAACTGGAAGTTTCTTGGTTTTGCTAAGTTTGGAAAACTTAATCCAGTAAAACAAAGAGTGAGAAAGTCATGTTGCTAGGAAGGAGAAAAGAAAGACACTAATTAATGACTACCTTTTCATGCTTACCTGAAAACTAATCACAAGCAAAAAGTATTATTACATTTACATTATAAATGTGAGAAAACTAGCTTCCCTGGCTTTAAAATTAGGTATGCAAGCACCATGCAAGTTTCAGCCATGAAAGGGAATCTCTGAGCATGCTGGACACTCTTACTTCATTCTTGTTTCTGTTTCTTGCTTCTTGCTCTGGTCAACATTAACCCAGTTTCTCAACTTTTGACATCAGATTCTGTTGTCAGAAGCTCTTCCTCTGGACATAATAACAGATTTGATTTCTCTGGTTCTGGCCTTCTTCTCTCATCTCTCTCTCTTCCTAAATGCTCTCAGGAGTCACCTCCTTGAAGAAACCACATCCTTCCCCCTTTTCTGGTATCAGTCCGTTTGAATGACCCTATGACCAAGTCTCTTTGTGCTTCTTTCAAGAAACGATAGAAAAGATATCAAATATCATTTATGAAATATGCATTGTACACTAAGCTTCACTCCTGTTTTTAAGACAGTCAAAATAATTAGGTTCTTTTAGTCATGACAAAATCAATTTCAAGTGTTGAAAGTTATCTAAATATGTGTATCACGGGACTCTTCTGTTACACATAGCAACATATAAACTACTTGACGGGAAGTTGCCAATGTGTGCGACCAAAGAATCAAATAACTTTAGATAAATCATTTTATTCCCAGAGGCACATCTAAGAAGAAAGGTTTGTGGAGCTGAAAATGTTGAAAGGTTTATTTTCAATGAACATTCAAACCAAAGGGAAAACTAAAAAGAAAAACATAAGATACAACAAAACAAAATCCCAGCAGCACAGGATGCCATAACCTTGGAGAAGGAAACATGATAAAAATGTCAGAAGCATTTATTTTATCCTGATGAAGGTGTTATAATCTGTTTGCTGTCATACTGCTGCATTCCTCTAACCTTTGAAAATTAGACCACTGGATCTGCCCTTCTAATTTCCAGAATCTAGGACTAGTTTTGTCTTGAGGCAGGAAATATCTAGGTAGCACTGGTTTTCTTACCAGTGACCTCATATCAGTGAGTTAGAGCAGAATGCAAAGCCCCAGTGAAGATCAACTATCAGTGAGAATGATATGGCAGGCACGGTGAGGGCTCCTCACTTAATGGACCCTTAACCCAGCAACTAAGTGCTTTAAGGATATGGATCAGAAGAAACATCCAAGTCAGTGGACGTGCCCCACATCACTGCTTTCTTTCTTTTGTTTTGTTTGAGATGGAGTCTCGTTCTGTCTCCTAGGCTGGAGTGCAGTGGCATGATCTCACTGCAACTTCCTCCACCTGGGTTCAAGCAATTCTCATGCCTCAGCCTCCCGAGTAGTTGGGACTACATGCCTGGCTGATTTTTGTATTTTTAGTAGAGACAAAGTTTCACTATGCGCTACCATGCCTGGCTGATTTTTGTATTTTTAGTAAAGACAAGGTTTCACTATGTTGGCCAGGCTGATCTCGAACCTCTGACCTCAGGTGATCCAGTCACCTTAGCCTCCCAAAGTGCTGGGACTCCAGGCATAAGCCACCATGCCTGGCCTTTTTTTCTTAATCCTTTGGGAAGCCAGTCCTGAATTTCAGTCATCAACTGATAACACATGGAGTTAGGGATCTACCAAGTAAAAGGAAGCTCAGAATACTTGGCTCACTCCTGTCTATACCACTGAGGAGGCTTGGGTGGAAACCAGTTCTCCCAATAGCCATAGAAAAACATATATGATATTCTGAAGTATCGTGCTACCACATACTGTTAGCAGGTATTATTGGACTTAGAGTCAGCTTGTACAGAGCCTGTGGAATCTGGCCTTTTCATAAGACCATAATTGTTGTTCACAAGACCTTCATTTTCACCCATTACTTCAAGCCACTTAACTATATTCCTATTCTGTTATCTGAAGCCTGAGTTCCTATCTTGGAAACTGGCTTGCCACACCAATACTGCTAGGGATGGTCTTCTAATAACTCAGTTTTGCTGTCCTCAGCTCTTTCTCTGTTTTGCCTCTGAGAACAGGTGTCCCATCCATAAAGTCCAAACTTGTGCTATGACCCCTCTGCTTGTTGACCGATACAAATCAGCTGCCTACCTTTCACATCTGCACATGGTGGCTGCATTAGAGGACCCCTTTCCAGCCTCTCATGCAGGAAACGTTCCTGGATTCCACCATCTGTCTTCTTCTAGACTTCATGCCACAGCCTGCCTGATGTGTGAACCTTGCAATCTTCCTGTATCTTGATCTACTACTTCAGATTCAAGGTTAAAACCAAGTGGGCTTGTATAAATGTTCTCCAAAGTATCCAAGTTCTGAAAGTCATATTGAAATTCCCTGTGTGATAGGTACTGTGTTAGGCCTTGTGGGCATTTCAGTAAATGAAACATAGCCCCGACGTCCACGATGCTATGATGCTTTCCTCTGGTAGGAAAGACAGAAAAGTACACAGACACTACAAGATGGGTAAATGCTGTTGGGGCTCAGAAAATGACACCTCAATATGAAGGCCTCAGAAACAGCCTCAGAAGCAAAAGTTTCTCTTTGATCTTCTCCTGCTCTATGTCTGGCCCATCATTCTCCCATGAGGCAGGCCATAGAAACTAGAATCTCTCTTCCCCAAGGTGGATCATATTAATAGTAACTAGAACTCCTCCTTACCAAAGCCAGCCATAAAACCCAGAAATATTAGTTGAACCTTCCCCCATGTTTCTACCTAAGAGCTGGCCATAAGAGATTCTTTGACTTACCTCAGTAGTAAGTCATGAGACCCTCATTCCAGAGGGGTCCTGCCCCATACCCAGGAGGAAGGAATGCTGCTCAGAAAGGCCAAGAAGAATATGGACAGGTGGGACCCACTAGGTTACCTGCCTTCATCTACTGCATTAAATCATACACACCCCTTTGGTCCAATCACATTTCTACAGGGACATGCATGTCCTTTCTTCACTGAACCTAAACATGCAAATTGACAGTTTTGTCTATATCTTTGGTTCTCTTCATTCCGAAGGCCCCCATGTCACATAAAACTATGACCAAATATATTTGTTATGATTTTTCTCTTGTTAAGCTATTTTTGTTATGGGGTATCATCTATGACTATTATGATGAGGAGGAAAGGGATCACCTTGTTATAAGTAAAATTTCCACGCTACAAAAGAAATAGCACTTGAAGATATGTCCTCTCAGCAAGGCAGCTTACTTCTATAGAAGGGTGCAGCTTATGGGTGGGATGGAACAATGGCAGCCACATGCTTGGACAAGGGGGGAAGAGGTACTTACACCTGACGGGGGTCATCCCTACTGCTGTGTCATCCCCTAACGGCTAGGGTTAGACCGCACAAGCTAGACTAATCCCAGTTGGCTATTTTACAAAGAGCAAGGGTCCAAGCAGGGGTGTCAGGGTGGGTGTTTTGGCTGGAAGAATGGTTACAGGCGTGTCAGAGCTGGTAGCCATGGGTGATTGAGGTGACCAGGATTAGTCAGGATGAGGCGGGGGCAGGGGGAGCAGATGTGAACTACTGATTAGAATAAGGAAGTTAAACTTTGAAATAGAGAATTAAAGAATAAGAGAGCTGAACATGCTGACATACTGATTCTTTGAAGAGAAACTTGGGGTTCACTATAACAACCTCCTTTCTGCCCCTATGGTTCCATCATAGTCATGATTACAGGATGGTATAGGAGCTAGGGACCACTTCCTTTGCAATAATGTTACTAGAACATTGAATGGAAGTCAGTTCAAAGGGACAGTGCATTACAGGAGCCAAGTATAATGAACCAGTTAACTTGGTCAAAGTTAAAACCACAATCAAAAACACATTTTTTTTTTTAAGGCTGAGCTTATCCAATAGTCTGTCAATAAAGAGAGAGGTCTTTGTCTCACAGCCTTTCTGTATATTTCTTACCTGACAGCATCAGAAAGAGACAGCCGTTTGCCTGAGAGTGCCATCAAGGTGGGTCTGCTGTTCTTAATCCCTTTCCCACTGATTTCTTCTCATTCATTGGCCTTCCTTTGTGTCTAAAGCTCTGATCTTTAGGGCACCGGCATTGGTGATACAGGAGCTAAAAAAGAAATTATCTAGGCAGATAGTGAGGGTAAGAGAATCCTTGGTAAGGTTTCCTTTTAATAAAAAGCAGCTCCCAAATCATTTATTTTCTAACAAAAAGCAGCCTGTAAAATCGAGCTACAGACGTAGATAAGCAAGCTGGAAGCTTGTATAGGCAAATGGCAGCAGCTGTACCAATACAAAAGGGATACCTGGAAGCCAAGTATATTCAACATGGAGGTTCTCGCTTCCCTTTTCTTATTGGCCATGTATGCAGTAAAATGGCAGGCAACATGGAGATGACCTGGTAGAGACCCCATCTGCATAATACAAGAGTAGAGTGAGATGGCCAGCCTCTTTGTGTGTTATGTAAATAGCACCTGGTCTGACCAGTCTTTTGGGCTCTATGTAAATTAGACACCACCTCCTCAAGCTGGTCTATAAAACCCCACGCATTTCACCACACAACCAGAAGACCCACTTGGGAGCCTCTCTCTCTGTAGGAGAGAGAGCTTCTCTCTTTTCTCTCACCTATTAAGCCTCCGCTTTTAAACTCACTTCTTTTGTGTCTGCATCCTCTATTTCCTTGTCATGAGACAACGAACCTGTCTGTATCTACCCCAGACAATGAGGCTGCTTTATTTGGATGATTGTTTGGAGAGCATTCATTTTGAAGACAGGTAGACATGCCAGTCTCTGCCCCTTGCAAAGTTTGAACAATTTCCCTAACCTTTAAACCTCAGCCTCCTTCCAAGTCAAATGAAGCTAAAAATAATGCTGTTCAGTTAAGGCGTTGTTATTGTTAAAGGCCTTAGCATTGTTCTGATACATACAGGATACATAATAATTATTAGTTTCTTTTTCAAATTAGAGTTGCTGAACAGATGTGCAACCAATTCCTTGAAATTTCTTCAGATCAAAACCCCTTTCAGATTTTCAGACAATAGAGCATCCTTTGACATTAGTAGGGGTTTAGGACAACCCCAAAGACACAATCTGCAATTTCTCACATTTAATGTGTTTTATGCCCCTGTGGCTTTGCAACTGCTGTACAACCAAAGAGCTGTGATGCTTGCTTTTGGGTGCAGTTTCGATATGAATTCCTCTGAAGTGCTTCTCCTCATCTGCCCCTTCCTTCACAGGGGAAGTTGCTCATTTCCTTCCCTGTAATTCAAAAAATATGTATTTCTCAAAATATGGTCCATCTGCACTACATACTTTGCATAATATATTGTGTAACACTTATCAAACTCTATTCAATTATTTTTACATATCTACATATAGAACTTGTATTTTATAGCATGCCCATATTTGCGGTATCTAGCTGCACACCTACTAACTACTTAATAAATATTTGAGTGTGTGGATGATCAAATGACTAGAAAAATAAAAGAATGATTAGAGAAAATGAGTTTTTACTTGGTACACAGCTCTTGCCAGAGTTAGGTGGCTTAGATATAGTCCCTTTGATAATGATCAACAAATCTATTAATAAGTGCTGTGCAAATCAAAAGCAATAGATATTCAAAACTCCAAATCTTGAATTTATGAACTCTATAGATTTTCTGTACTTAACTGTTCCTAATGTAAATGGATCTTTCACCACACTGAATTTGAGACTTAAAGAGGAATGCTACTATACAGATAGATTTGATAGGTAGACAGACAGATAGATATATAGATAGATAGATGATACATAGATAAATAGATAGATAGATAAATAGACAGACAGACAGACAGACAGATAGATGGACAGATAGACGGACAGATAGATAGACAGAAGGACAGACAGTTAGATAGACAGACAGATAACCAGATAGACAGACAGACAGATAGACAGACAGACAGACAGATAGACAGATAGATAGATAGACAGATAGATAGATATAACACTATTTAATCTGTTACTTTGACATGAGGAACAATAGTTAAAGTTAGCAAATTATTATAATATGAGACCAGACAGCTTATTTCAATATCTGCATGCCCAATTACCTGTTTTATCAACGTGATTTTCTCTTGTTACTGCTGCGTAGTTAGATCTTAATCACTGACTATTCAACTAATGACATGTCATCTATTATACATTAAGATGTTTTATTTGTGAGTGATTTTTAATGAAATAATTGAAAGTGCCAGTTGGATATTTTTTGCCTGCATGTCTTATAGTAAAATTCTTCCGTTGCATGTTTTTCCTGAATCTTAGGGCTGCAAATAAAATGTACTTGTATGTTGAAACCTGATGCACTATTAATTAAGTGAATAAAGGAAGACACAATTTAAACTTAGCTTTATAAGCAAACTAAAGTGAAGGCAGCTGTGTCTCATTAGCTTCTGATTTTCGGCAAAATGGTTGGGGAATGGGATATAAAAAACAGTGTTGAAAATTGAGCAGCTTGTACTTATGTTGCTATAGCTACCAGAGGTCTTTTTGATGCTTTACTGGGTTGGCAAAGAAATAGGCTGTTTGGAATAGTTGCACTAAACACTCTTATTCACTGAAATAGTGCTGACATTTGACCACGAGCCTTCAATTCCTCTACAGAGTTAAAACATGGATGCGAAAGGAAAAAGGAAAAATTCAAATTAGCTCACGAACATTGGATCCATTTTCCATTAGGCAAAGGAGGGAAATCCATCAGTTTAGGGACAAACATGAGGGTAGAAACATTCCAAATCACTTACATGCTACCTCTAGAAAGCTGATCGGGTGCCTCTGAATAAAAACAAACCCAACTGGGAGGCTATGTAGGAAGTGGAAATGATAATACTACACAGAACAGCGAATTGTCATAAAAGAGCCTTTGTAAAGAAAATCCGTCTGCTAGTTTGGCTCTATAGTGATCATGAGAAATATGTCCAAGAGGAAATAATTAAAGATAGGGAGAAGGCATAAATTGCTCCACTCCTCAAAAATAAATGCAAAGATTAAATGTTTCTTTTCTGAGAATTTCTATAGCGACATACAGAGTTGTTTTAATGACTACTAATTATTTAAAAATTCTTTTAAATTCAGGGGTGCATATGAAGGTTTGTTACATAGGCAAATGTGTGTCATGGAGGTTGGTTTTACAAATTATTTCATTACTCAGGTATTAAGCCTAGTGGCCATTAGTTATTTTTTCCAGATCCTCTCCCTCCTCCCACCCTCCACCCTCCAATAGGCCACAGTGTGTGTTGTTTCACTCTATGTGTCCGTGTGTTTTCCTCATTTAGCTTCAAGTTATAAGAGTGTAAATTCCTCAAAGGAATATCATTTGACCTAGCAATCCCATTACTGGGTATATACCTAAAGGAATATAAATCATTCTATCGCAAAGATACATGCATGCGCATGATCACTGCAGCACTATGCACAATAGCAAGGACAGGGAATCGACCTAAATGCCCACCAGTGATAGACTGGATAAAGAAATGTGGTTACATATACACCATGTAATACTAAGCAGCCATAAAAAAGAATGAGAATATGTCCTTTACAGGGACATGGATGGGACTGGAGGCCCTTATCCTTAGCAAACTAGGGCAGGAACAGCAAAACAAATGCCGCATGACTACTAATTTTCTAGAAGATTACATCAAGAGCACAGGGATGTTACACTTATCCCAAGTATACTTGGTAGTATTTTATGTTCTTTTCAAATGGACACCAAGAGTCCCTCCAGTCTGCCATTTATTTTTATGAGATAAATGACTTCCCTACAAAACAACAACACAGCCAGAGACTCTAAGAGTTGAACATAAAGAGGACCCTGCAGGCTGGTGGGGGACAAGGCCACATGTCCCAGAATTCTTTTCCCTTCAGTTTGCCTCCTCTGAGCTTTTCTGCCCTGATTGGAATCACAAACCCCAACTGGCCCCCAGTACAGCCTTCTTTATGGTCCAGGTTCAAGTACGAGCTACTTGACACACCATATCTTCATAAATATATGTGAAATAAAATAATTGGGAATGACCCCATTCAGGTCAATGTTTTTTTTTTATTTTATTGTATTTTAGGTTTTGGGGTACATATGAAGAATATGCAAGATTGTTGCATAGGTACACATGTGGCAGTGTGATTTGCTACTTTCCTCCCCTTCACCTATATCTGGCATTTCTTCCCATGCTATCTCTCCCCAGCTCCCCACCTTCCACTGTCCCTCCCCTATTTCCCCCCCAACAGACCCCAGTGTGTAGTGCTCCCCTCCCTATGTCCATGTGTTCTTATTGTTCATCACCCACCTATGAGTGAGAACATGTGGTGTTTGACTTTGTGTTCTTGTGTCAGTTTGCTGAGAATGATGGTTTCCAGGTTCATC
>CAUYLG010013861.1:0-46276 GCA_963573385.1 Cacajao melanocephalus
CGTGTGGCTCCTCCGCCGGGAATCTCCTAGTCTGTGGGCAACAAAAATTCGTCTGAAAGTGTGGCGTCCACTCGCTCTCTGCGCTTTCACTGGGAGCTACAATCCTGAGCTGCTGTTAATCGGCCATCTTGGATCTCTCTCCTCAGTTTACCATATCTTAATGGTATTTAGTTTTGATTTGTTTTTTTTTTTTTTAAATGCAATTGAAGTCTCTAGAACATTTAGGTCTACAATTACAAAATATTAGAGCTTCTTATTCAAATTGGCAAAACTGACACAGTTAAAATTAAATTCAAAATTTATAAAATATCAAAATTAATTGATAAATTAGAAAAAGATATCTCTAATGTAGTATAATTTCATAATTCTATAAATACATCATAGTTAGACTGCACACTAAAAACAAGCTTAATAATACCATAACTAGTTGGGGTCAGGAGCGTAGAAAATTACCCCTAAAACTAAGAGAAAAAGAATTATGAATTAACTCATTTCACTAATCTCATATAGGCTGGGCCAAACACTAAGATATGAAAGATCAGTATGGTTATGCAAAATAATAAGCCTACTTAGTAGGTCTAAATTCAGCACTAAAATCTATTTCTAATAAGTGCAGACTGATCTTGGCAAATCCAGAGATATATACTACCCATAACTAAAATTCAACAATTCATCACTGGTTTTGTGCCTCAGGGAAAGAGAATGAATAAAATTAAGATTATCACTTTTAATGAAGAAAAATAAGGAAAAATTAAAGCTAAGATATTGATATTGATAATTGCATTCTCATTTCAGAAGCATTAATGTGGACCTGACTTCAACTTTTGGCTCAAATTTACAAATGAAATTAGGGTTCAAGTATGAACAATCTTCTAATGATTAAGAATGAGGACTTTTCCATAATCTTGCAGCACTTTGGAATAAAGAATAGATTCACTTTCAGTAATAATTTGCGACTGAGATTTTGAGCAGTATAAATCATATTTCCACACATAATAAAAATAAATAATACCTTTAAAATATAAATGATAAGTGTTATTTTATGGTCTAAGAAATCCTGTATGTTCTGTTTTTCCTACATGTTAAGAGAAATTATGAATGATCTACTCTTTACCTTCAATCTCTTTCAAACTCTTCATACCTTTTGTCTTAAGTAAAATCTGATTAACTTAAGAGAACACGAGGCCACTCTCACTGCTTCAGTTTTCCAGTGCTAAAAGGAGTGTGAACATTTCTTCTTCATCTCACAGAGACTTTTGGTTCATTAATTTATACTTCTGACAAAAACAAAACAAAACAAAACAAAACAAAACAAAATAAACTGTCCCCTCTTTATAGCTCAAGCCATTCATACATACAACTTGGCTATGCCATTTCATAGCTTTCACCCACCTCCTTTGTTGAATCAGAATTTGGATAATTCATTCTCAAACATCCTCCCCATGACCTCCCAAATTGGGCCAAATCTTGGGCTAGCTCAACATCTAGATGAAGCATGCAAAGTTATAACTTTAAAAGAAAGAAAAAAAAAACTTTTATAATAAACTTAATCTCCTCTATTGCAGCTTTGTCTTCTATTGTCCACATACCATGAACCTTGACAAAAACTGGGGGCATTGGAGCTCTAAAACATAGTCTTTCAGGTCTCTCTCAGATGGCTAACAGCTTGGTTTTCTAACTTTCTTTTTCTTCTTATGCCTAATGTCAGGACACCAAAAGTTACCAAAACATCCAGGTCTTAGATCTCATTCCACCCCCACCTTTGTTTTTATCATTTGTCTCCTAGACTTTCAGCTTTTTCTGTGCAGATTAGAACTTTTGGTCCACTGCTTTCATTATTTTTTAATTTTTGTGGGTACATAGTAGGTATATATATTTGTAGAGTATATCGACACAGGCATACAGTGTGTAATAATTACATCAGAGTAGATGAGATATTCGTCACTTCAAGCATTTATCCTTTGTGTTTCAAACAATCCAGTTATACTCTTTTAGTTATTTTTGAATGTACAATTGAATTATTATTCAATACAGTCACCCTGTGGTGCTACCAAATACGAGGTCTTAGTCATTCTTTCTAAAAATTCTTTTGTACCCATCAACCATCTCCCTGGTTAACTGCTGCTAGTATTTGTATCAGTAAAGACATTCAGCTCCAGATTGCCAACACTGCCTACTAAGAAAAAGGTCTTAGCTCATAAAACAGAAAGTCCCAAGTTAAGGAAGCTGTAAGACTTGTTCATTCTCCAAGTCAGCCAGCCATGTCCTTTAGGACCCAAGTTCCTTCATATTTCCACTGTATAATATTAGCACTGTGCATTTGATTCCCTGTTATGGTTGACAGACAGCTGCTATAATTCTAGGTCACATATGTAGACCTAATTCCAAGGGATAGGGCAGGGATGGAAAATGCCATCTTAACCTTATGAAGTAGTCCCCCCATCAGACATGTCTTCATATTTCACTAGCAAAAAAGAGGTCAAGCATCACTTTAGAAAGCAGTTATTGTTAAGGCAATAGGATAACACAAATAGGGCTATACCCTAGAGATAGTGAGAGGATGGTTCTCCCCTAAATCTTGTGGAGCAGAGATGGAAACACCAGATCAAACCTGAGGCCCTGCCAGTGAGAACAAAGAGAATTCCTGGCAGACAGACAACCAGAAGTGTCTGCTTCCCTGTGTTTTTGCCAATATTCATTTTCCAGTTGCCATGTTTGCTTCCTATGTGTTGTTAATCATAGGTACACTATAGGATCAGGAGAGACTCAGAAGTATTATAATCTTCACAGTTTCTAGAATCCTCCCCTCTCCTATAGATTAAAATAAGAATTCAGGCCAATTTGCCAGACTGTCTAATAAAAAGAGCAGTAAGGTATGGCAGAAAAAGTCCTTCACTTCAAACAAAACAAAACAAAATCTTTCCTCTCATGATTTAAGCTCTGATACTGACACTTCTGCCCTTAGGAAAACCACCAAGTTTAAAAACCAATACACAGAGAATGGATATATCCTGAATCTAATAAAGTTAAAGCTTTAAGAACCTTCCCTGAGACAGGCTTCTTTGATACCCCCTCATTATACATTCTGGTATTACTTTATTGTTTTTTTTTAAAAAATGACTGAAATTTTTATGAGCTTCAGACTCCTAAAAATGTGTATCTGTCTCTGCTTATACATCAGCCTTTACTGTCTGCGTGCTACTGAGCTTGTCACTTACCTCTCTATCCATCATTTTTTATCTTCAAAATTGGTTTAATAGAAGGAGCCCTACCTTTCTTGCACAACTGTGATGAGGATCAGAAATGCATGCACAAAAGTGCTATGTAGCAATATTCCGTGTAATTATGATAATCATTAATATCCAGTGTTCTCCTGTGGCTGCCATTTTCCAGTGAGATGCTGCTGTTGCATCTGCTCCTGCCAGTTTGTCTCCAGGATATGACAAGAGCTAAGCTCAAAATGAGCTGAGCCATCCCTGATTGCTGTCCAGAATACCCATTCAGCTGCAGGTGTTTTCCAGCTATCCACTGTGATGTTACATTGCTTCAGGCTGTGCTACAGGGGACCCTCATAGGGTTTCATCTGCCTGCCATGTGCCCCACTCCTTTCCAACCCTGGGGAGTTGACTTTCATGCAGGATGGTTTAAACTTCTCAGGATGGCATGAGTCCTGGGACCTCATTGTGGGGAACTATGCCCTACCATCTGGTATGAAGCGTGGTACTAAAAGATGCTGATAGAATTTGTCTCATAATTGAATGTGGTAATGGTAGATGTCATTTCTATAAACAAGACCAGACAGCACAATAGCTTTGTAGACTTTAATTTTGGACTGGAATGTGCTTCTTTGTTTTCATCATCCTGTCATTCTTGCAACTGTTAGGAGTTTTAAAATATGATTTATTACTTCACCTACTAATGTGCCATTATTAGATAGTGAGCTGCTGAAGTAGCAGAATTGGGTAACAAGCAATTTCACAAGTAATTATGCAGTCAGGGGTTGAGTGCATTCAAGCGCTGCAAGAATTTGGTGGACAAAGCAAGTAGAAAGCTATCAAGGGGTGCAGGGATGAGCAGCCTGTGTTCCAACAAAAAGGATTATTCCTGTCTTGGCCATCGCCACAGCATTGATGAGCATCTTCTATTCCTCCCAGGACAGATCCCATAGTGGCATCCAGGACAGATCCCATAGTGGCCTCACTTTCCTTTTCTCAACATTTTATATCAATTAAAACAAATTTAAATTAATAGTAATAATGATTACCATCTATTGAGCATTTACAATATGCTCATGTATATTTTCATACTTAATCCTTATACTCACATTATAAAATAAGTAATAAAATCAACTTTCTATATTAGAAACAGTCTTTGGCTGTGCACAGTGGCTCATGCCTGTAATCACCACACTTTGAGCGACCAACTGGGAGGATCACTTGCACTCAGGAGTTTGAGACTAGCCTGGGCAACAGAGTGAGACTTCTTCTCTACTAAAAGTAAAATAAAATAAATCCAAGCATGACGGCACGTGCCTGGAATCCCAGTAGTCCCAAGTAGTCCCAGCTACTTGGGAGGCTAAGGCAGGAGGATCACTTGAGCTGAGAGAAGGAGGCTGCAGTGAGCAGTGGTCATGCCACTGCACTCTACTCTGGGTGACAGAGTGAGAGAAGCCTATCTCACAAGATAGAAAGAAAGAGAGAGAGAGAGAAGAAGGAAAAGAAAGAAAAAGAAAGAAAGAAAGAAAGAAAGAAAGAAAGAAAGAAAGAAAGAAAGAAAGAAAAAAGAAAAGAAAGAACGAACGAATGAAAGAACGGAGGGAGGGAGGGAGGGAGGAAAGCAGGAAAGAAGGAAGGCAAGGAAGGAAGGAAGGAAGGAAAGAAGAAAGGAAGGGAGAGAAGGAAGGGAGGGAAGGGAAGGAAAGAAACAGTCTTAAAGTTGCTAAGTTAACATCAATTAGAACTAATAATTTGTGGAGTTGTAATACAAATATGAATTCATTAACTCTCAAAAACTTTATTTTATTTCATTGTTTTTAACAAAGAATGCATAGCAGAATCTCCTGTAGAGTGAAAATAAAAGACATTGATACCTGTCAAATTTACTAACTTGGCTTAGGATCTAGGTTCCTTCATTTTAAAATTGTTCTCTGAGTAATTCTGATAAACACTTTTAATTGGTACCTTCTGATTATACTTAGCTGTAAGAATAATCATAAAATGCCACCTAAAGTGATGATGAGCAGGAGAAAATAAATTTGCTAAATGTGGGTCTAATTGCAGGTATATGATTCAACAATTTTGCTTTCCTATTAAAATATGGCAGATCAAGGTTCTTTTCTCTGCCCTGAGTGACAAATAAGCCATCAATAGCAATTGTGTTAATGATCAAACCCTAGGGTATAGACATCAAATAGAGTTTAACACACAAATGATAAAGACATACTATACTTTAGATTGGGAGGTAGAGGAGAAGTAAAATCTAAAAATAATAACATATTTAGTTTTTTTCTTAATTTTGAGTTTTGTCCATATGAATGTGTCAACTGATACTCATACGTAAAATATTATTTTTCCTAAACACAGGCAATTTTCTATGACCAAAAAGACCAAATCATTGAAATATATTCTTCTTCAAAGAAACACTGAATTATTTTAAAATATTTAAATTTAAATTATATTGACTGTAGAATGATTTTCAACTAGATCCTTGCCTAAAAAAAATGAGAATCATATTAATTGTGACTTTTAAAACATTAAGATTTGGTCAAATCATTTACATATAATCAAAGATCTAAACTTTATTTTTAATCCTAAATTTACAAAAACACAGCAAATAAAAATACAGCGGGAGGCCATTGACTAAGAGCATGGATTTTGAAATCCTAATGTCTGGGCTGGATCTTGGCTCTTATCTGAGCTAGCTGTGTGACCCTGGACAGGTTGCTTAACAGGTCTTTATCTCAATATCCCTATTAATATAATGGACACAATAATCATAATGCTTACTTCATTGGATTACTATGAGAATCACATAAAATTAAGATACATAAAATAGAAAAGAGCTCAATGCATAATAAGCACTCTATAAATGTTTGCTATAATCACTATTGTCTTATTTTAAATTTTTAAAACTTCAATTTTTAATAGCAGTGTATGGGACCTTAGAGCTGGAAAGGGGCCCTTAATTCACAAGCAAGGAAAGAAAAGCCTAAGTTACTTTTTAAAGCAAGTTACAAGGCATACTAACAACTAGGATACAGAGTGTTGAATAGAGCACAACAGCAGTTCTATGGCTATGAGAGTCTTTATTTGTTTATTTTTTTGTCACCCTGGCTACAGTGCATTGGTGTGATCTCAGCTTACTGCATCTGTAGCCTCAACTTCCTGGATTCTCCCATCTCAGCCGTGTACTACTGAGTAGCTACGACTACAGGCATGTACCACCATGCCTGGCTAATTTTTGTATTTTTTATAAACACAGAGTTTCTCCATAATGCCCAGGCTGGTCTCAAGCTCCTGGGCTCAAGAAATCTGGCCGCCTCAGCCTCCCAAAATGCTGGGATTATAGGTGTGAACCACTGCAGCCAGCCACAATGACAGTCTTTACCAGTAATTGCATTCTGGTAGTTTTAAAAAACAGTAACTCCAAATGATTCATTTTAAATATTTTTCTAGAAATGTATCTTATAAGCAGCCTAGTACTTGTAATTAGATTTAACAAAAAATAATTGATACTGAAAATGATTTAACTGAAATTATGTCATGTGTTCAAGTTACTGATGTACCACTGATACCTTTCTTCCGGAAAAAAAAAAAAAATTGGTTTATAAAAAGATAACATTTCCTTCCAATGCCTACCCTACATAACACTGTACTGACCTATCCTTATTCTCATAATAAAAAGTTGATCAATTACAGAAGAAAAATAATGAAACATAATAAAAGTCAGAGCACCGACTCATATCCCAGGCATCCATTTAATTATCTCCATTAGTAAATATGAAGCTATTTCTCAAAGGAGATAAAGGATTCTTTCTTAATACAATCTCAAGAACAAAAATTACAGCCTCCCCCTCCCATAACAGAAAATGTGTAATATCCTGATTTATGAGCTACATTTCTTGATAGAAAACTTTTTAAAACTTCATAGCCTTAGGAAACAGCTTCATACACGGAAACGACACTAAGAAAGGAACCAGATGCCATCATTATTGAGATCTCAAATAATAGCATACTGTGCTATGGGAAGACAGAAGAAAATGCCATGGTCGCTTCCTTCAGATAGCACAATATTGTTTGTGGGAGACATAAATATAAACATGAAGATGATCGATAACTTCTTTTAAGACATAAAAGGGAGCTCTAATATAGAAGTAGGATCCTGAACCAAAAAAGAAAAGCCAATCTATAGCTACTGTGGCATGTTTGAAAGTGCTACACAGAAAATTTCTTGGAGTCTATGTTTTTGCAAATGGGAGAGGATTTTCAAGTCATTTCATGTGGAAGATACACTTCATCACCATAAGGGATAGTCGGACGGGCACCAAGATATAGCACAAGGAGCTGGGGAGGAGATCCATGGTCCCAGAGCAGAACTTTGACCCTACTGAAAAGGAAGGAAAAGCCATTCCTGATGAGCAGCCTCCTTTAATGCTTTAATAGAGTCAAGTTTAACCTGAATTTCAAATTCTTTAGATAGGCTTTGACATAACAGACTGTTTAGGTTTGAATCCTATTTCTGCCACTTTTTAGCAATGTGGTCTCGGGCAGGTTACACTACCTCCCTCCATCTTATCATCGGCATGAAATGTGGATAATAATAACAGTAGCTACCTCTCATGGTAGTCATAAAGATTAAATAAAGTTTAGGTACAGTGAAATAAGGCTTGTCTTCCAGCAGGTATTCAATATGTCTTGGCCACGATTACTGTTTCTCTAATCATTAAAGAAGAGCACACAAAATAATAAGAAATGTCTTCCAACAGTAAAGAGACATTTCCTTTAGTCACATCTGGCTTAAAAAAAAAATTGACTAATGAAAGCCTGAAATTCAATGCCAGAAACCCATGCAGTACTGGTGATTCATACCCACATGGGCACACATTCTTTGCTTGGGTCTACAGTGCAACAAACTACAACCAAATATAGAGCTTAGATGTTTCCAAGCTGTTTGACGTAAGAGCCAGCTGGAAATCCTCATTTCAATGTTCCACAAGTATCTTAAGCTCATTATACCCAAAATTGAACTTCTAATCATTTTCACTCTCCTCTATTTCTACTTCCCTTAATTTCCAATAATTTTGTTGTACCACATCCTGCTCTCTAGCAATCTACTGTCAAGTCTCTTCAATCTACCATCAATTCCTGACAATCTTAATTTTAATCCAGTTCTCAATTTGTTCACTTGCTAAAACTCTTCCTTCCTTTCTCTTGACTAGGTTATAGCAACTTCCCTGTGTCTAAATGTTCATCTCTTTAATTTCTCCTTCTCTAGGCAACATGAGTGTTCTGTTTAATGAATCTTTGAAAAATGTCATGACCTTGGTTAAAATCCAAATGGCTTTTCATTTCCTTCAAAAGAAAGTTGTCTGTAGCATAGTTATGATTTGTAATTTGACCCTTTGTCTTCTAACCTCATCTCTCATCTTTCTATCCCTTGTACTCTAATCTCTCCAACATCTAAACTACTTTTCACCTCACGTATTTCCTTTGTTTAGCTAGCTCCTACTTAGTTTGTGGCTACAGTTTCTATATATCTTCCTCTTGAAGATTTTCTTACTCTCAAAACTTGGGACAGGTGGCCCTTCTGTGTACTCTGGTAGCAACCTATATTTCCCTTCCTAAACTAAATCTAGCCATTGTGCCTGAATGTTTAAATGAGTGTCCCATGAGACTAAAAGTTTTCATAAGTTAGGGACATTGTCATTGTTCATTGGTATATTCCTAACTCCTAGTCTAATGCCAGTCTCACTGTAAAATGCAGAATAACTATCAATCAGATTGCACTTGTTTAAATTACTTGGTATTGGCTCAGTTATTTTCAATTAATCTTTCTATTATCTTTATGTTAAAACACAATATTGTTAGAATGTATGTATAGAATGGGAAGTCTCTACTGTTAATTGCAAATAAGGCTCAGGTACCCGTCAGGGGTGTAATGTAGGAGCAGCACCTTTCATATCTGTACCTTAGCTAGCTATCTTCCAGCCTGCATCTGAGACATGGTTACCCAAATGAAAAAACTAAGTATGTCCCAAGAGGATATATAACTAATCAGAAATAATGACAGATAATTCTTTAGCCACTTTTCAATAAGCAGAGAGGTTTTTTTTCTGGTATGTGTCAGGGAAGGGTGTGGGTACTGATGACAACACTAATTAAGTAATTTTTGGTATAATGAAATGTTTGATTCTACACCAAAATGAAACAGTTTTCAGTTTTTTCCAAAGACCACTATTATGACAAATTATAACCATAGCTTAGAAATATGGTAATAAAATAACCTTGAAAATCAGATATTTTATTTTATCTGGGACGATATTACAAAACAAAAGGTGACCTCTGTTTGCATATATAATGACTATTATTTATGATATGAGGAAAAAGGGAACAGCAATGTAATATGCTATCAGGTATTAGATATTTTACTTTCTCCCTCCCTAAAAGCATTAAGTAATCCAAATCCATCACTACTGTTGAGAAATGCATGTTATTTTCCTCACATTTCACATACAAATTAGTATCAAGAAGATATGTTATTTGAAAAATATACTATGGCCGGCGCGATGGCTCACGCCTGTAATCCCAGCACTTTGGGAGGCCGAGGCTGGTGGATCACAAGGTCAAGAGATCCAGACCATCCTGGCCAACACGGTGAAACCCCGTCTCTACTAAAAATCCAAAAAAATTAGCCAGGCATGGTAGCACGTGCCTGAGGTCCCAGCTACTCGGGACGCTGAGGCGGAAGAATCGCGTGAACCCAGGAGGCAGAGGTTGCAGTGAGCCGAGATTGTGCCACTACACTCCAGCCTGGTGACAGAGCAAGACTCCGTCACCAAAAATTAATTAATTAATTAATTAAAATTAAAAATATACTATAAAGTTCAGATGAGTACAGATAAAACTATTCATGGGAATTTATTTAGTAATTATTAAATAACTAAAGATGTGATGGGAATTTTTCAAGTACAGAATGCAACGTATTTTCATTTCAATAACTGTTACACTTAGATAAAATGACTTTTTCTTAGAGAAACATACTATTGTAACAAAAAGCTATTTTTCTGAATGGATAATTAATAAGCCCTGCATATAATATTTTCACTGAAGTGTCAAATAAGCATGTTAGAGCGGATGCACCAAATACCTAAAATTACTAGGTAGTATGGATAAAAGTTTTGATGCTATCAAAATTTGTGAGTGACTCACACTTTATTTGCTCTGCATTTACTTACCAAAGACACCAGCTTAATAGCTCTGTTTATAAAAACGAAGCCAGGCAAGCTGAATGTGAAGAACAAATATATGTGAAATCATTTTTAACTTGTGAATGCATGCATGCACACACATGTTTTTATTATCAGCATGCTCCCAAATTAAAATTGTTACCACATGCTAAGTAAACTTTTTCAGATGTTCAACAAAGGAGATCAAAAGAGATTTCATCATATATTTTTAGATCTCTGACTAGGCAAACATATAGGAACACAGACATGTCAAAATATCAAATAATCCAAACGTACAACAATTTGGAAATTTTCAATTCAAGGAAACTTCCATGAAGAGTAGTTTCGTGTACTTTCATATTTTCCTAACTGACATCTTACAGGTGAAGTTATTCATGAAAATTTATTTAGTAGTTATTTGGAGGTAAGAGGTGAATGGGGAATAAGATGAAGGATAGAACATCGATAAGCTGGGAAGAGACATTTAGCTTTCCAGAAAGATAGAAAAATCACAAAACAAAGCATGCAGGTAGAAAGAAATATATTTGTTGCCATGAGAAAAATCAGCTTGGTTGATTTTCTGCTGGAGTTGAGAGTGATGATAAGATAGATTATTATCATATAGTGGGGTCTCATGATGGTCCTCGAATTCTTCTCTTTGATTGCTACAGATTCTCACAGCTTAAACCCCTTTTGTAGGTGGGAGAAACACGAAGCATGTATGGAATCCATTCTTCGGTTAATCAATTTTACTGTGTGTTCTATTTTGACTTTAAACATCCAGTACCACAACTGAATTTTGGCCTGCTTTTATATTCAAGCTTGTGTCCTACTCTAGTTTCAGAAAGTCAGTTTACCCACTCTACCATTTTTGAATGCTTTGCTTGTTTCGTCTGCCTTGTATCTGAGTCCTGGTCTTCCTTTTTCTAATCTACTGGCTTTCCTCTGCATCTATGATTGGATTATCATTTCCTTCACTCAAGACTTTCTTGTGCTACTTCTGCCTGCCTGGCTCCTCCATGGGACTCTCCTAATGCCAGGTAACACTTGCCTCAGGATACTATTCTGAGTCACCCAACCAGACTGAGTTTGATTTTCTGCTCAAGTATTCACCCTTATCATATTATTATCCCCTGCTGAGCTTGTCTAGGATTCAAGTCATGGTCACCGCAGTCTGAAAGCCTTGGGTGATATTTCAGTCCAGGACCTTCTTAAACAGCTTCATCAAATATTGTATAATTGGTTTTAAAGTAGACATTCTGGACAGATGTTTTGCTCACAGTAAAAATATGCCGCTCATGTTCCTAAAGGATTTTAATATGGCATTCTAATGACTGTCATTGATAGTTCTCACTTATCCTCAAGGTGGGGTATATTTTGTTTCTTTTGCTATCAAAATATATTTTAAAATTCTGGATATTTGGGGTACAAAAGTAGATTTAGAAAGCAGCCCAGAAACAAAGAGTAACAACAAGATAACTAAGGTATTTACCAAGATCTGACCACGTAATTTGAAAATCATGAATATGCAAAGTATTCTGATCCCTTACTAAATTCTTAAGATACTTTCTTTATCCAGTCTATCACTGATGGGCATTTGGGTTGGTTCCAAGTCTTTGCTATTGTGAACAGTGCCACAATAAACATGTGTGCATGTGTCTTTATAACAGCATGATTTAGAATCCTTTGGGTATATACCCAGTAATGGGATTGCTGGGTCGCTATGCAGCCATAAAAAGGATGAGTTTATGTCCTTCGCAGGGACATGGATGAAACTGGAAACCATCATTCTCAGCAAACTGATGCAAGAACAGAAAACCAAACGCCGCATGTTCTCACTCATAAGTGAGTGTTGAACAATGAGAACACACGTACATAGGGAGGAAAACATCACACGCCGGGGCCTGGGGGGTGGGGGTCTAAGGGAGGAATAGCAGGGGGTGGGGAGGTTGGGGAGAGATAGCATTAGGAGAAACACCTAATGTAGATAATGGGGCGATGGATGCAGCAAACCACCACCATGGCACGTGTATACCTGTGTAACAAACCTGCACGATCTGCACATGTACCCCAAAACTTAAAGTATAATAAATAAATTTTTTAAAAAGATACTAAATTCCTAAAATAATTTGCCTAATAATGAAATAGAAGATGAGTAATGAACAGTTTTATTGCGTATGCTCAGGAAAGGTAAGCTGCAACAAAAAGAAACTCCTCAAATCTACCAGCCCTCAATCTCAGAATAGGATGACTTACCCTCACCCATAATACTAAAAATAATACTAACCTCAGTTGTGAAGATGGCCAAATGAAGATTTTAAAAAATGATTTCAATTCAGATAAAACTTGAGGAGCTCTAATCAAGAAAATATAAAATAGTTCACGAATAGGATTAATACTGATAATCCTAATATTCTATGCTTTTTCATAGGCAGAATGCCACACCACTTCAGGTGGGCAAACATAGCCTACATTATTTTATTCACTTGAACACAAACTTAGAGCACTCATTATTGTGAGACAGCGTATGGCTAATAACAGACAATTCACCTGGGGCTTAGAGCTCATAAATTATAGATCCAGAACATATTATTAAAGAAAGTTAAGAATTTTCTAATCTATTTATCAAAAAAATTCACTAATGTATTGCCATAGAAAGGATTCTGGATCAGATGAATTAGCCCTTAACATTTCTGTTCTTTTTGCTAAAACTCTGTTCAAGGCATATTCGATTATGGAATAGTTTTGTACTCTAAGATCAGAAAATAGACAATACTTTGTTCATCTTTTTAATCCTGAACCTATTACATCAATATATTTAATGCTTCAATACACAAAAGATTATATATAAATATTAATATCTAAGTCTAAAATTCCATCATTATCTTCTCTATTAATTCTCTTTGCAATTCTGTTCTAATTCTGCCACTAAAAAAGAAAAATGTCACATTTGGGCTACAAATATTTAAATAGAAAATATAATTGCTGTAAATGGGTTATAGAAAATATACATGCAAAACAAGTAGCTAGTGGTAGATGATTAGGTAACAAATCTAAAAGTCATGCGGAGTTGTAAATATAACATGGGGTACTTTCTACAAGTTATTTCTTTAAGAAATAAGCATTTTAACTAATTTCTATTTTCATAGAATTACAACAAATAGGAATAAAACTCATTTGAAAATGAAATGCCTCTAAATAATTTTAAAACGGAGATATTCTGAAAACATTTGGTAAGACGTTTATACATGTGATATACAAGGCATGATAAAAACAAGAAAAGGAAACACTTCCTGTGGATTTGTGACAATTTTGCAGAGCTTGTTGTCACTGTAGTAATCAATGTATTTACTTCTTAATGTGCTTATATTAAACCACATTTTAAAAAAAAATTTCCATACTGATCTTCTCCCCTAAAGAGGTCTCATGAATGTTAAGTCCTTCCAAACAGAAGGTGGTTTTTCTGGTCACTATTTCCACTACTATGCAATTAATATCAGATGATTCAATACGCTAAGAAGTTATACTAAGAAGAGATTTTTCATGACAAGCAGAATAGTTATACAGGCATTGAAAGGTGTCAGCTGAATTAGAAAGAATTTCTTTATTAGATAACTCCTCTAGCTAATTTTCTACAAAAGCATGTTTTCTATATCACACTAATTCTACAATCTCTTTCTGAAGAATATTCCCACAGTGATCCAAGACATTCATCCTTAGGAAACTAGCTGAAAGAACATAAACACAAAGGGGCTTTCCAGATTTAACCATTCACATTTCTAAACATAAACTAGACATGATCTTCCGCACATGAAGAAACATGTTGCAGACTGAATCATTAGAAGGCAACGCAAAACTGAAATATCTCTGTACTAAGTTGAAGCAGGAATACTCCATATACGTAACTAAGATACGTCTAAATAGTTGGTCAGGGCCATTAAACTATCTAGTACAAAAACAAAACAAAATCAGATCACGATTCTGAGATATACCTGAATTTTCTTTGCTGAGTCTTTCTTCCATAAATATGTGATTTCAATCCCTCAGAGGATTTTTCTGGAAGGAATGCTATAGAAGGAACCTGCAGTCTAGCATCATCATCATCATCAGTCATCAGTAACATTATCAACAATAAGACTTTACATTTTAAACCATTTACAAAGTTGTTTCAAAATCATCCCTTTTAAGTTATAATGTCTCTATAGAGAGATCATAATATGTTCTTACTTTGTAAATATAAAAACTATAGAAAAAGTATACACATTTTTCATGATGACTTGAACAAAGAAACATAGCTGATAAGTATTCTGAGTGATACTGCCTTCAATAAGGGCTAGTTTTACTCCATATTAAGAAGTGTTTACACTGTAACTTTATATGTGCAGTCTTATAGCTCTAATGGGAGAAAATTTGCCATTGTAGATAAAACATGGGCTTGTGCATCAGCATCCCAAGTGCATGGGACTCACTTGGGTTGAAATTCCTACTTCACTTACTGGCTGTGTATTTTTGGCAAGCTAATCAACCTGCCTGGTCTTAAGCTTCTTCATCTGCAAACTGGAAACAATGTCTCTCTTTTCCTTCCGCATGGGGTTGCTGTGAAGATTAAATGAGATATGACAAGGGCTCAGTGCAACGTATAGAAAATCCTATGTGCGTACACATTTTAAAGGTTTCTTCCCTTTCCTTCTAACATCATAACATTCTGTACCACATACCCTATACCTGAGGGGAAAAGTGATATTGACTTTGCTCATCAACTGGAAAAAAATGTTAGAGAGCAATATCATGAAAACATGATAGATTTTTTAAAAAAAAATTAGAGGCATGAATAACTCTTATTAGGATATGTTAGATTAGATAGAAAATAAAGTGGCCTAGTTTAGTTACTTTCTGCTAGTTCCTATGAGTAAGTGATCTTTTAATCTTCTACACATCATTTTCAAAGACATTGTTTCTGATCTCATTTCTGAGAGAGTTCCATGAAACAACAAATTCATGATAACTTGTTCTTCACTTTTTTTTCCTGTAAGCTAAGAAAGGGTTGCTATTGACAGATAAAGAATGACAATACAGGAAGAAGTCAGCCAATGGACTTCACCATTGCTTACAAAACTAGCAAGACAAAGTACAGTTGATTTTGAAAACAAACAAACAAACAAACAAACAAACAAACGGGCTAAGGAAGAAGGAGGTTATTGGGTCCGTCCAATCAAGAAAAGTATTGGCACCATATCTTGAGAATGATTAACTCTTAAGTGCATGTGTATATTATAAAAGATTTGAAATTGTACAAAGTTACACAGTGTATTGTAAGGTGTACTTATAGATTTCTCCTCTGTATAAAAATCATATACATCTAAACCCTGTGTCTCTTATGCCATGAAGTGTGGTGTCTTTAAGAGCACAACAAATCATTTTCCTACAGTTTGTATTTTTCGGATTTAATTGAAGATAATGAATTTCTACTCCTCAGCACTAAGAACTATGAAATACCCTTTTAAATCTAATAGCATTAATACATCTTCCATATAGATGATTGCATTTAGATTTGGTAAACGTGTTGCACTACTGTTTGGAGACTTTTGTCTGTTTATTTTTCATGACTTTTACTATTAACTCTGTTCCAAATTTGAGAACAAATAGAAATGGAATATGAAGAAATGCTCTGATATTTTTCTCCAGAAAGATATAAGAGATTTTCCTTCTATATTAAAATGAAGTTAAGCTACCCTCATTTCTCAAGCATTTTAGCTTAGGTTTCTTCTTTCTTCCACTAAAACATCTTCTGTGTATACAACATAACTAGGGAAAACCACAACAGTTGCTTTTTGCCAGTGGGAATGTTTCAAAAACTATTATTTCAACGTGGTTTCCTTTTATTCCCCTTTTTTGGCAGAAGAGTCTTCTATTAAACTTACTGTACCTCTCAATCACCCATCACCCCCCTACTTTTTTTACTCTGAAAAAATAGAGAAAAAAAATAAAGTTATTAAGTAGACTTTTTTTTTTTTCATTGATGAATGGTCTGGAATTTGGCAATTGGGTGGGAAATTGGGTATCTGTTCCTTGAGCAAGGGCAAAAAAAAAAAAAAAAAAAAGGGAAAAAGAAAAAAATCCACTTAAAGCTTGGCAAACAACTTTTCCTCTGGAGAAGTTCCATTGGCTTGCGGCACAACTGCTATATATCTATTAAAAGTTCCAGTGTCTACGGGTTGGGTTCATCTGCTTCAGGCAGTTTCCTTTTAAGCTCAGCACTTCTTGGGCTTGTAAAAGCTCCTTGAAGGTTCAGTTTAAAAAATCTCCTTTGGTCACAAGAGTTCCTTCTGCTTGCTCCTTTATATGGCTTCCTATTTATGCCTGTTTATTAAATGCCCCTTTCCAAGTAACCATTGACTGTTGGAACTTTTACAGGATTCATTATGATTCATTTGATCTTCGAATGCTTGGAAAGAATCAGTGTTGGTCCCATCCTCTTTCCACCACTTGAATATCTGTCAGCCCAATTAACACATTCTCACTAGTGCACTACTAGGCTTTTCTTGTGAGAAAGTTTCTACGATATTAAGAGATATTTAGAATTTATGAACTCTTTCTTCTTTCCAAGTATTTATATTTTAAAATATTGTGAAATATATTTCCCAGAGGTTTCTTGTGACTAATTTAGTCTCCTTCCTCCTTTTGTTTCTTAATGATACAAGCCACATGAGAAAGTCACTAAAAAATGTAGAATTATAAATCTCTCCTTAAAGTTTACATTTAATTACTTATATAAATAAATGTCAGTAAACCATATTTACACCTACTTAGATAATTCTGTGATGTACTTTTGTTTATATTAGTAAACAAATATATCTTTTAACTCTCATTATTTATACTCACAATAGTATCCAAATATAAATAGAGTTTAGAGTTTGAAGATAAAATAATTTGAATAACATTCATTATAGCATCTTTTTTTAAGAGTTACTGATCAAGTCTACTAGGGAAAAATAAATCAGTTGATAATGAGTAAACTTCCATGATGGCTTTCAATATTATCATAATATTTTAAACTCAAACCATTTCTAGCTAATGTTTGGGCTCTCTGTATGTTAAAATATACCCTAGATATAACACATTTTGGTGGATTAGTTAGTATATAATATTAAAAACTAAAGAATAAAGTTAATAATATTTAGCATAGTGTAAGCATACTTTATTTTAGCCAGTGATACAACTGTGCTAAAATTATGAAATTATTATACAGATTGATAATATTACACTTATTAAAACTCTCAATAGACTTAAAAAAATCTTTTAATTTGCTCTCGCTAATCTTTTTTTTTTTTGAAACGGAGTCTTGGCTCTGTCACTCATGCTGGAGTACACTGGCACAATCATAACTCACTGTAACCTTCAACTCCTGGTCTCAAGCAATCCTCTCACCTAGGCCTCCCAAGTAGCTAGGATTACAGTCATATGCTACCACACCCAGCTAATTTGTATTTATTTATTTATTTTTGAGTAAGGGTCTCACTATATCAACCAGGCTAGTCTTGAATTTCTGGCCTCCAGTGATCCTCTCACTTGGGCCTCCCAACATGCTGAGATTATAGGCATGCACCACCTTGCCTGGCCTGCTATCTCAGATACTGGAATTATTCAAAGCCGACCCTAATGCTACCTAACACAGCACCTGATTCAAATTTGAAGTATCAATGTCAGTGAAGGTTCTTTGGAGGAATGGTGTCTAAATGGAGAACTGAGAGTGAAGGTAAAGAGTTGGGATAAAAAGTGGTAAAATTGTTTCATGATGGGAAAGCAACACTTGTAAAAAAGAAGACAGAGCCTACTTAGTAATAAGTAAGTTCGGAAAAGTAATGAGTGTGGATGTCAGCAGCAGGTTTCAATAGAAAAGACGGTACAGATGCACAGAGCCAGACAAAGGAAGACTTATATATTACATTAAGAAGTTTGAACTCTAAATTTTGGGAATTAAGAAGCCCTAAAGTATTCTATTATGTTGTATTTTAAGCAGGTAAGTTACATGACCATATTTGCATTACAGTAAGATGATTTTAGCAGATGATATGTAGAACTCGATTCCAATGACAATGATATTCCTGTGCAATGAAAAACTTACACCAGCTCACAACATGGAAGGGTGAGTTTAAACAAATGTTTTTATACTAAAAATCATGGACTTAATTTTATAACTATCTATGATATTACCTTTTAACTAGCCATTTACATGTGTATGAGTTACCTAAGATGCAGTTTCTATATATGGTAATTTTGTAGACTGAAATAATATTAATTACTAACTTATATAGTGTTTTATAATTACTAAAGCCTTCAAACCATAATAACCAAAACAGAGGGATGCAAAAAAAAATTATTTAATGATTTAGATCTTCTAAAGTAGGACAATGTAATATTCTACTGTGTCTTAGTCTATATATAAAGACCTTGCTTTTTTACTTTTTTTTTTTTTTTTTTTTGACACAGAGTCTCTCACTCTGTTGTCCAGGCTGGAGTGCAGTGGCGTCATCTAGGCTCACTGCAACCTCTGCCTCTTGGGTTCAAGTGATTCTCATGCCTCAGCCTCCTGAGTAGCTAGGATGACAGGGGTGCACCACCATGCCATACTAATTTTTATATTTTTAGTAGAGATGGGGTTTCACCATTTTGGCCAGGCTGGTCTCGAACCCCCAACCTCAAATGATCCACCCACCTTGGCCTCCAAAGGTGCTGGGATTACAGGCATGAGCCACCATGCCCAGCCTAAAAATCATCTTTCAATCAAAGATATTGCATTTATTTTCTAAGTTACTAACAGAGCTATTTATAAAGGAGGAATGTACAAAGATCGGTAGGATCAAGAATTCTGTAATACAAAAGAACAAAAGGAAATTGTATTCATTCAGTTTTGTTATTATTTTTCTCTTTAACAAATATTTGAAGTTTAAACAATGTCATAGAGAAGCTAAGCAACATTTTCCCTATCTTTGAACTTTTGATTCTTTTTATAACTTAAGGTAGTTCTCAAAAAAGCTAAAAAGTTATAGATGATTATGAATAACACAGGAAACTGAATTTCAGAGCCCCCTCCAAAAATATTCCATAGGCAAAATGAGTCCTTGTTTTTCTTTTCTCCTTTTGGTGAAAAATGTTGCCATGTTTCATTGACTGTAAAATACCATTAACTGCAAACTTACCTTGATTTCAGAGTGGTTAAATGTGAATAAAAGGAACAGTATTCCAAGTAATAAAAATACTAAAACTACAGAAAAGGTGAAGTTACTAGGCAACTTTCTTACGTTTCTGTCAGAACCAAAGCAATAGTGAAGAGTGTTGTATAGAAAAAAAAGTTTACGAGAACATATGGTTGCATCCTTTTAACTTTAAATATTTGTATGCATACAAACGGCATGCATGTGTGTGATTGTGTATGTATGTCTAAAGACTAAAGCTCTCAAGGGAAGATAAATGAGGGAATGAAGAGGGAAAATGTATAGGAGACTGAGCTGGAATGTAATACTACAAAATGCAAATGTACAGTAGCATTCTTATTAGCATTAATATTAAACATTTGCTCAAACTGTTTAACACATTCACAGGATTTGTCACTGGAGTTCTCTGTCACATAACAGTGATAGAACAGCAGTAAATAATGAAGACCTCATGCTGTAAAAACTAAAACTTGTCCATGATTTTCATATGAGACTTTTATGAGAGTTAAGCAAAATTAGGTTAAAATATAATAAAAGAATGTGTTGTAAAAAACAACTTATTTCATAGGCTACTATCTCCACAAAAATCAGAACTCCTTTTCTTAACCAACAATTGGGTTCAATATATCCAAAATTAATGCTGTAATGTGAATTTTAAACGTTATGTCTAGTTGAAGCCCAAATCACTGAAATAATGCTGAAGAAAAATAAAGCACAAAGATTTTCAAATTAAATTGTAATAACCAAAGCAAAGAGATGCAAATTCCATAGCTTCAGGATTTAAAACCTACTGTTAAAAATAATCCTCAGAGGCCTCAAAAATAACACCACTCATTTACAACCATCTGATCTTTGACAAACCTGACAAAAACAAGCAATGGGGAAAGGATTCCCTGTTTAATAAATGGTTGTTGGGAAAACAGGCTAGCCATATGCATAAAACTGAAACAGGACCCCTTCCTTACACCTTATACAAAAATTAACTCAAGATGGATAAAATACTTAAACGTAAGACCTAAAACGATAAAAACCCTAGAAGAAAACCTAAGCAATACCATTCAGGACATAGGCATGGGCAAAGACTTCATGACTAAAACACCAAAAGCAATGGCAACAAAAGCCAAAATTGACAAATGGGATCTAATTAAACTAAAGAGCTTCTACACAGCAAAAGAAACTATCATCAGAGTGAACAGGCCACATAGAGAATGGAGGAAAATTTTTGCAATCTATCCATCTGACAAAGGGCTAATATCCAGAATCTACAAAGAACTTAAACAAATTTACAAAAAAAAAAACAAAAAAAAAAAAAACAAAAAAAACCAACCCCATCAAAAAGTGAGCAAAGGATATGAACAGACACATCTCAGAAGAAGACATTTATGCAGCCAACATACATATGAAAAAAAGGCTCATCATTACTGGTCATTAGAGAAATGAAAATCAAAACCGCAATGAGATACCATTTCATGCCAATCAGAATGGTGATTATTTAAAAGTCAGTAAACAACAGATGCTAGAATAGGAATGCCTTTACACTGTTGGTGGGAATATAAATGAGTTCAATCATTGTGGAAGACAATGTGGCAATTCCTCAAGGATCTAGAACCAGAAATACCATTTGACCCAGGAATCCCATTACTGGGTATATAATCAAATGATTATAAATCATTCTTCTATAAAGATACATGTACACGTATGTTTATTGCAGCACTGTTCACAATAACAAAGACTTGGAACCAACCCAAATGCCTGTCAGTGACAGACTGGATCAAGAAAATATGGCATGTACACACCATGGAATACTATACAGCCATAAAACAAGCTGAGTTCATGTCCTTTGCAGGGACATGGATGAAGCTGGGAACCATCATTCTCAGCAGACTGACACAAGAACAGAAAACCAAACACAGCATGTTCTTGCTCATAAGTGAGAGCTGAAATAAGTGAGAGTTGGACAATGAGAACATATGGACACAAGGAAGGGAACATCACACACTGGGGTCTGTCAGGGGATGGGGGGCCAGGGGAAGAATAGCATTAAGAGGAATATCTAATGTAGATGATGGGTTGATGGGTGCAGCAGACCACCATGGCACATGTATACCTATGTAACAAACCTGCACATTTCTGCACAAGTATCCTAGAACTTAAAGTATAATTTTAAAAAAATCTCGATTTTTAAAATGGGTTTCATAATTCAGTGCTCATGTTACAAGCAACTGTCCCAGGTTGGAGTGAGATGCAGGAAAATTTGGACCTAAAAATGTAAGACATATGGTCTTGATTGCCTTTCGCAGCTACGTTAAGAGTTCAGTGTAAAGAAAAGCATTCCAAACGCCAGCTTGCAAACTAGGTTTTTATGTGAAACTCTAATAAAACAGCAGCAGATGTTTCTATGCTATTAATTTGTTTGGGAAATTTTTGGCTGGTTCACTCCAAATCAACTGTTATCCCTTGTCCAACAACTGCAGCATTCATTTCTTTTTTACACAGGGAGAAAGAGAGAAGGGAAGCTTTTCCTTTGGAATAGATATCGCACCAATTTGTTGTATGCATGGGAAAGTGAATGCCAGCACTTGTGTATTTTTTTTTTAATTCCCTTAGAAACTGATGGAGGGCGTTTTTCACTATTGAAGGAAAAAAAATCACCCATTCAAATTGCTGAAGCAAAAAATAAAGTATACTATTGACTATTATTAGTAGGTAAACATATATTGAGTAACACAGTATGAATTTTATTTTAAAGATTAATGATTTAACAAAACCTTTATTTATTTGACTTCTAACCCTGCTTATATTGATGTACACTGTTGGTGAATCTATTCTGGTTCTGATTTATATGGGAAAAAAAAAAGATAATCACCCTGTAAAATTTTCACACTATCCTAGTCAATTCACTTCCATTTCTCTTCCCCCACTTTTTCAATCCATTCTTGCTGCCCTATAGTTCTTAAAAGATCACCTTTGACTGGAGATAAACACTTCTTGTTGATTTTTATTAAAACACTGAATATTTTACCTTCAGAAAGAAAACAAAAAAGATCTAAAAAAACTAAAATAAAGCCTTTCCTTACCTTAGTAATTTTCCTACTTTCAATCAACCTTCTCAAGAAAAAGGCAAAACTGGGAAGAAATGAAAGTGCCAGTTGATTGCTTCCAATGAGGCCAGTTATCCTCTGTAACTGGGCAGTTTTCTTTATAAGAAATTAAGCTCTCTGGCTGGAAAAACTAAGTATCATTTTTAAGGACTGCTCTCAGTCTATACAGCTTATTAATATCTTTCAAGATTACCCAGATATCTTCATGGGATTCAAATGGAAACCAGTAAGCCTATTACTCTGTGAGGCTGCTGGCTAAATTGCCAAAATGATTTGGATTTCAATTTTGTTTCTAAAACAAATGTAATAAAGTCTCATTAACAAATTCAACTAAAGTTGGTTCAAGTTCAAAAAGTCTGCACATTCTAGTGTAATTAGAGGCAAGAAAGTTTTAAAGCCCTAATGGAATTTTCTGTAATTCACTCTTTAATTGGAAAACGTTTGCTACTTGGAAGTATTTCCATGATATAAAAGCCAACTAACAAAGTATAGTAACCTTGTAAGAGTCTTTCTGATCTTTTGACATTCTAACTGCTCTGCCAGGCCTGTGAAAACATCTAAATCCTACAATATCTCTCAATTGCCCCGAAAATAGAATCCATGTTTTCATTTGATGAGCACTTTTATGATCTGGCCCCTCTCCTGCTCACCTCTCCTCTCCATCTCTTGACCTCCCATGACACTCCATATTCCAGGCAGACTGAATCAATCTCAGTTTCCTAAACTAGGAACTATCCCCCTAACTGCTAATCAGGAACTAGTATACTATGTCCTACATCCTAGAGTCTTAACTAGCTAACTTCTGTCATATGTGTCTCAAATTCAATCAGTTTCTCAACTATAAGTTTTCTCTAACTCCTTTCTTCCCATTGCATTTACTTCCTTATCATTGCCTACTCAATACAAGGTGAGGCAAAACTCATTTCTATGTGTTTACATCATCGTCTTAACTTCTGCTAAAGCATGATATATTGCACCTGTCAGTCTCACCCAAGCTCATTCACAGTAGGAACTATTTAATGTTACCATGGAATCATTTCCTAGTAAGGTGCCTGAATTTTAGGAGTCCTTTGATAATATGCTTGGCAGTGCACATTCTTTTGTATCACTACAATACCAGCACACATTTTGTTATGTGGAGGCCACGCAGCACCTAAATCAAGAGTGAGTTTTCTAAAGTTAACTCATCCTAAACTGTGTCTCCACTCTGAATCCTCCTACCAAATCATGTTTCTCTCACACTCTTCCTTGACTCAAAAACCTTCTAAATCTCCCACTGCAGAGTCAAAGACAAATTGTAGCCTTCAAGGCTCTGTGTATATCATTTGTTCACCCATTTCCTCTCTCACTTCTTTTAATATACTTCTATCTAATTCACTCAGTTCCAGCCATGCTGGAGTCTTGGCTTTCACTTTAATGCCTCAGGCATGTTTTTCTACCTTCAGGGCTTTTGCAGTTACAATTTCTTCTGCTTGGATAATGGATACCCACAAAGCTCCCTACTTTAACTGCTTCAGATCTTTACTCAAATGTCACATACTCAATGATGATTATCCTGATCCTCTTAATTAAAACTGAATAAACATCCTGGTACTTGGAATTCCTTACCCATCTTCTTGCTCTATTTTGCTTCTTCAGCATCTAACCTGCCATCCATTTTACTTACTTATATTATTTACTGTATGCTCCTATTTATTGTAAACCCCAAGGGAAGGGATTAGAATATGCTTTGTTCTTTTGTCACTCCAGCACCTAGAATAGTGACTGCAACTAAAAGGATATTAAATTAATATTGAATTGAATAATATATGATAAACATAATAAAATTTAACTATAATTTTAGTTCTAAGCATGATATCTAACTATGCTAAAATAAGCTAAAATCCTGAACTTAACTATTATTTAATCATATTATTGCAATTATTTACATGGTAGAATTTAAAAACTGACAAGAATGAAATATTAACTATTTTATACCTGAACTTCTAAAAGTATTTTTACCTATCTTGGTAGTTTTATAAAAATGTAAAGAAGAGTTTCCATTTAAAATTTTCTTTAGATCTTAGAAAAATATAAAAACAATGAACTATTCCAGATATAGATATTTTAAGTGATTCATTAGCAAAACTAAAAAGCACATACAGATTTGTCCATTGCTATATGATCTAATCTTTGGAAAAAGAAAAACACAATTTAGCCAATATTCAAATAATAAGAAAATAATTTATATTCCAGATATTACTCATTTATTATAGAATTTTACATGCACGCACACACACAAACACACACACACACACCCCACTTTGATAATGAAAGGAATACAGAAGGTGGTCAAATTCATAAAGCTTGAAATTCACACACTGTCTGAGCTGAAAGCTCATGTTTGTAAAATATCAGTGCATTTGAAAATCATTTCTTGATTTTGTTGGTTATTACAAGGGATATATATATATATATATATATATATGAAAATTGATGTGTCCTTATTTAACTGGACCAAAAAAGAATGTTTATATTTTCCTAAAATTATTTTATTTTATATTGAAACATTAATATTCTTACTTCCATTTAATCAGCAATCACTTAGAATTCTTAGAATCATTCTGTTTAACCAAAACACATTTTTGTTAATCACATTACAGAAAAAAACAAAGCAATATGTCATGCACATCTGTGCTTTCATTCTCTAGCTTACATAGTTGGTGGATCAGAGATCTCAACAAAGGCATTCTGTGTCAATTCTAGAGTCTAGAATTCTAGAGTTAATTCTCAATGACTACTTTATACTGCCTCCCTATAGTACTGGCCTAAGGCTAGTGACATTAATTTTAGCTCTCAACTATTTTCATCATAATAGCTGTCATTTATTGAAGTCCACTACAGGCAAAACTTGCTTGATAAATTAATTAATACATGTTAAGGCTTAGAGGTGATCTTAACAATGTATTAATTACATGGATATTGTCCTATGAAGGTGAATCTAAAGTAATAGTATTTCTTCATTCATTCATTCAGGCAAATATTCTAATATTCCTAAATCCTAGACTCATTAGCTTACCATGCTGTTAACTAAGATATATACCAGTTTTCTTAGTTAATTGCAAGTGTGGGTTTCTGAGGCTAATATTTAAAATAGGGTCCAGGGTGTTTTAGGTATATGTATTTTACTACTGATTGATGTTTTTTACTCTTTATCAGCTTGAACAAAAAGTACCTTTAATAACGACGTTTTTCCTTTGATTCTAAGGAAAGAAATTATTGTCTATGTCCACATTGCCCAATAGTGACGTAATGTGAGCCACTATGCAACTTAAAATTTTTCTAGTAATCACATAAAAATAACAAGTTGAAACTAATTTTATACATTTTATTTAACTCAGTATATCAAAAATATTCAACATATAATCAATATCAAAAATGTTAATTAGATATTCTATACTTTTAAAAAATGGTGTCTTTGAAATCTAGTGCATATTACAGCACATGTCAATACACACTAGACCCATTTCAAGGGCCCAAGAGCCTCATGTGCCCGGAGGCTACATTATTAACGATATAGTCTAGATAATAAAAAAGGCTGAAATAATTTCTACCTCTTCTTATGTTAAAAAAATATAGCTTTGAAATAAAAGCTAGACAAGACCAGTAAGATAAAAGTAAATTGCAGGCCAGCCCACTCATGAACAATGATGTAGAAAATTCTAAGCAAAATTCTGGCAAACTGAATTCAAGCAGTATACATAAAAATATAAGGAATCAAGCCAAATTGTTATATTCTAGCAATTCAAGGTTGGCTTAACATTAGAAATATATACATACAGGCATACTTCATTTTATAGTGCTTTACTGTATTGTACTTTGCAGATACTGCATTTTTTTACTAATCGAACATTTATGGCAACCATATGGCAGCAAGTCTATCAGGCTATTTTCCCAAGAGCATGCCTTTACTTCACATCTCTACCTCATGTCTCTGTGCCACATTTTGGTAATTTTTGCAACATTTCTACATTTTCATTAGTATTATATTGTTATGGTGATCTGTGATCAGTGTTCTTTGATGTATTATAATTTTGGGGGGATGCCATGAATCACACCTATGTAAGATGACAAACTTAATAAATGTTTGTGCAGGTTCAGACTGTTCCACCAACTGACCATTTGCCCATATCTCTGTCCTTTCCTTGGACCTTCCTATTCCCTGAGACACAACAATATTGAAATTCAGCTAACTAATAACCCTATAATAGCCTCTAAGTGTTCAAGTGAAAGGAAGAGTGGCAAGTCTCTAACTTTAAAACAAAGGTAGAAGTGATTAGTTACTGAGGAAGAAGTGTTGAAAGCTGAGCTAGACCAAAATCTAGGCTTCCTATGCTAAACAGTTAGCCAAATTGTGAATACAAAGGAAAAGTACTTGAAAGAGATTAGGAGTGCTATTCCAGTAAACACACAAAAGATAAGAAACTAAAACAGCTTGATTACCGATATGGAAAGAGTTCTAATGATCTACATAAAAGGTCAAACCAGCTGCAATATGCCCTCAAGCCAAAACCTAATCTAAGGCAAAGGCCCAATTCTCTCCTATTCTATGAAGGTTGAGGGAGATGAAGAAAGCCACAGAAGAAAAGTTGGAAGCTAGCAGAGTGGTTCATGGGATTTAAGAAAATAAGCAGTCTCAAGAACATGAGAGGACAAGGTGAAGCAGCAGGCATGTTCACAGCAGGAGTAGATTTCATTGCAAGGAACCACTTTCTTTGCTTATCCGTAAGAAGCAACTCCTCATCTGTTTAATTTTTTTAATGAGATTGCAGCAATTCAGTCACATCATCAGCCTCCATTCATAATTCTACTCCTCTTGTTATTTCCACATCTGCAGTTACTTCCTCCAATGAAATCTTAAACCCCTCAGTGTCATTCATGAGGGTTGAAATAAATTTCTTCCAAACTCCTGGTAACACTGATAAGGCATATAAAAATACGCAGTTTCTATATATATATTTCCAGTTATCTAGAAGACCTAGCTAAGATAATTGATGGTGGCTACATTAAGCAAAAATTTTCAATGTAGACAAAACAGCATTCTATCTAAAGAAGTTGCCATCCAAGACTTTCATTATTATAGTGATGTCAATGCCTGGCTTAAAAGCTTCAAAGGACAAGCTGATTTTCTTGGCAGGGGATAATACAGCTGGTGACTTTAAGTTGAAGCCAACGTTCATTTACCATTAACAAAAATCCTAGGGTCATTAAGAATTATGATAAAACTATTCTGTCTGTGTTCCATAAATGGAACAAAGCACGAATGACAGTACATCTATTTGCAGCATGGTTTACTATTATGAGCCCATTGTTGAGACCTACTATGCAAAAAAGGAGTCCTTTCAAAATATTATTGCTTATTGACAATGCACTCAGTCACCCAAGAACTCTGATGGAGAAGTACAAAAAGATTGATGTCTCCATGATTGCTAACACAACACCCATTCTGTAAGCCTTGGATCAAGGAGTAATTTTGGATTTCAAGCCTCATTATTTAAGAAATATATTAATACTTTGCAAGGCTACAGCTGCCATAGTGATCCCTCCAATGGAGCTGGGCAAAGTAAACAGAAAACTTTCTGGAAAGGATTTACCATTTTAGGTCCCATTAAGATCATTTGTGACTCATGGGAGGAGGCCAATATATTAACATTATGAGGAGTTTAAAATAAGTTTATTTCAACTCTCATGAATGATACCAAGGGGTTTAAGACCTCAGTGGAGAAGGTAAAAGCAGATGTGGTGGAAACAGCAAGATAAGTAGAATTACAAGTGGAGCCTGATGATGTGACTGAATTGCTGCACTCTCATAAGAAAATTTGAACAGACGAAGAGTTGCTTCTTATGGATAAGCAAAGAAAGTGGTTCCTTGACATGAAATCTGCTCCTAGTGAAGATACTGTGAACACTGTTGAAATGGCCACAAAGGATTTATTAAACCATTACATACACTTAATTATAAAACAGTGGCAACATTTGAGAGGGTAAACTACCATTCTGAAAGAAGTTCTACTGTGAGTAAAATGCTATCAAACAACAGCACATGCTACAGAAAAATCTCTAGTGGAAGGAAGAGTCAATCAGTATGGCATACTTCATTGCTGTCTTATTTTAAGAAATTACCACAGCCACCCCAGCCTTCTGCAATCACCATCCTGATCAGTCAGCAGCCATCAACATCAAGGCAAGACCTTCTTCCAGCAAAAAGATTTATGACTCATTGAAGATTCAGATGATTGTTTGTATTTTTAGCAATCTTTTAAAATTAAGTTATAGACTTTTTAAAGACATAACAGTATGGAATATGTGATGATGGTATAGTATAATCATAAATTTTACATGTACAGAATACAAAAAAAATCATGTGACTCATTTTCTTGTAATACTAGCTTTATTGTGATGGTCTGGAAAGGAACTCACAGTATCTCTAAAATCTACCTGTATATGAATTCACTATATCAAAAGATGAGGTGGAAAAAACACAGATGGTATGCTCAATAGATCCAGAAAAGTCGTTTCATATCATTCAAAACTCACTTATGAGAAGAAAAAAAAAGAAAATTAAGAAGAGGAAATTTAAATCAAGAATATTTACATGGAAATATTCCATGAAGTCCTTTTTGAATCAGACATAAGACAGGGAAGCTTAGCATCACATTGTTGTGGAGGTCCCAAAAAATAGAGCTAGTAAAAGTTGCCCAAGAATTTCAGCCACTAGTTATAGTTTCAATGGTCATAGTTCCAACTACTATGGTTCCTAAGTAAAATCTAGTAAAGTACAAAGATGGGAATCCAGGGTGAATATCTCAGACTTAGGTGGAGGTGTCCTTTATTGAAGCTTTTATTTTTCCAGATTGTATCCCAGAGTTGAGAGTAATTCAGCATTGGAGGACATGAGTCCTCAATGGTTATATTAAAATATAGTTAAAACCTGTGCAGGAATCTTCCAAACAAAACCACTTCAACAGCTACAGTTTTCAGCCAGAAGAGGTGACCGAGTAAAAGATGGAATTCAACTGCACCAGTTGCAGTACTTTCTCCTATCTCTACTCCCTCAATCTTTTATAAGGAAGGGTCAAGTGAACCAGCAGTAGAAGGTGTTAGGCCAGGATGGTGGTCTGTGGTGAGAGGGTAGATCTAATTCCTTGACTGAATCCTGGGCCAGCCTGTCCAGCGTCTCAGCTGGCATTAGGTTGCAGCCAGTACTGTGGGGATTGGGAGGCCAGTGCTCTGCAGCATGTACAGCTGGGCTGACCCAGGTTTCTAAAGTCCCATGCCAGATGCAGTGGAGTAGCATTATTCATCCCCTGTGCCTCTGGGAGGTTGTTGCCAGCAGTGACCTCCTTCAATCCTCTACTAGGCCGGAACTGCCCAGGATGATTTGTGGAAGCTGGGATCCTGCTGCCACCAAGGCAGGATGCACATCTGGGCTTGGGTCTGGCAGGTACCAGATGCTCTGAACAGCAGGAGCCCATGATTATGTCTTCTGGCCAGTAGAAGTAGCAGCAATCTGCACCTTGGAGGCCGAATTGGTGGCGCAAGGCCCTGGGTGCCAGCAGCCATCTTGAAGCATTCCTGCCTCAAGCCCGAAAGTGCTTCTGGGAATATGGCAGCCACCACTGAGGGTGAATGACCTTGAGCTTTTGTTTGTAAGTTCCTTGAACACTTGGGGCCTTGACTTCCAGGAAGAGCCTGTTCACCGCCTCCCGGGTTCAAGCAATTCTCCTGCCTCAGCCTCCCGAGTAGCTGGGACTACTGGCACGCACCACCCCACCCAGCTAATTTTTGTATTTTTAGTAGAGACGGGGTTTCACCATGTTGGCCAGGCTGGTCTTGAAATCCTGACCTTGTGATCCACCCTCCTCGGCCTCCCAAAGTGCTGGAAGCCACTGCGCTGCCCCTCTTTTTCACTTTTCTATTGAACTTGACAGCAGTCCCCCTCAATCATAGTTTTGTTTTGGGAGGTTTCAGTTACTTGCTGTCAACCCCAGTCTGAAAATAGGTGAGAGACACTACATTTGCATAACTATTATTATAGTATAGAGTTATAATTGTTTTACCTTATTATTAGTCATTGTTAATCTCATCTTAACTGTGCCTAATTTATAAATTAAACTTTATCATAAATATGTATATATAGGAAGAAACATAATGTAGACAGGGTTCAATACTATCTGCCACTTCTAGCATCCATTGGGGGTCTTGGAACATATCCCCCACAGACAAGGGGGACTACAGTGTTTGTTTTTTTGTTGTTTGTTCTGGTAGGGCATTGTAATATATTCTGGATGCTAACCCTTTGTCACGGATGTTGTGAACACCTCTAGATTATCTTGTGTTTTCACTCCAGAGTGTCTTTGATGCACATATGATTCTAATTTTAATGTCAAATTTAGTGCTCTTTTTCTTTCTGAATCTTGTTTATCTTTAATTACTCCAAAGTCATAAAACTTCATTTCTAACTTGTGTCCTAAATGATTTATAGTTTTTCTTTTCACATATAGAGCTTTATTTGGAACTAATTTCTTTGCAGAATATAAAATATGGAATAGGTATCCATATCCTACAAAAAAGAAAAAAAACTTTTAAAAAATTGTCTCCATATCATCAATTGTCCTAATACTTTTTATTGAAAAGATCATCTTTTTCTCTACACTTGTATCATCAGCTCTCAGATTAATCAAGTTTCATGTCTATGTCTCTGAAATCAAGTTTTATGTCTGTGTGTCTGACTCTGGGCTTGTAATCCTCTCCCATGTTCTGTCTGTCTATCCTTGCTCCAATATCAACTATCTTCATTACTGCAGCCTTACAGTAAGTTTTATATTTGATAAGGCCTTCTACCAAATACTTATTTTTAGGCCTGTCTTGATTACTTTGGTTTCTTGTCCTTATATAAAAATTTTATGTCAGTTTATTAGTTCCCCCACCAACCTGATACACACACACACACACACACACACACACACACACACACACATCTGTTGAGAATTTTATTAGAATTCAAAGGAAAGAAGAAATAAAATCCTCATTCTCAATAAGGGAAAAATGACATCCTATTTTTCCTAGGCTAAGATCCATTATGCCCAATGAGATAGAACTTTTAAAACTTTTTGATTTGCTTTTCCATGTCTATAAACAGGTCTTTATAATGCACCCAGGTTGCTGTAACTTAAAAGAGTACAATCAAACAAAATATACAGCGATCCAATTTGAAAACAAAGGGCTTTCATATTCTGCCTACACTTGGCAATTTCTCTACTTCTGTCAGCTTGGGTCTATAAAGGTATTATCTGTCTGATTAGAGGTAAATTTCTTTAAGACAGAACAGTTTGCTCACTCCAAGAAAACTCTTCATACTTATATTTTGCAGTGTTGTTGATGCTTTTAAATTTTTTTGTGTATCTATGTAGGACATGACTAGCAATAGATTAAGTATTTTATGTTGAGTCATTTTATGTTTACAAATACTCCTATCGGATGGATACTATTATCTACATTTACAGCTGCAGAAACTGACTCTTGGAGACATTAAGTAACTCACCCAAAGACAGCTAGGAAATGTCAAGGCTTGGATTCAAACCCAAATTTTTACTAACTTTAATGTAGGTAGAATAAATCTTTGCCAAATGCACAAAAAATGGTAATCAAACTCAGATTAGGAAGAGACCAAAGTAGCTACTGTTTAAGTTATTAAAGATGTATGGTATTAATTGAGAGTTTATTTAGTCAAATCATTCATTGTTGATAGTTCTAGTCTACACCAGACTTTGTGTTCTTTGCTCTGGAATTATTCATTGTGCTGTGGCTAGATCTATGCTTTGTTTCTCTTGCCAAGAACCTCAGCTAGTCCGAGAAGCCTCACATACTAGTCTGTAACTATATTAAAACTGCTACAAATAACCGCTGGGCAGACTGACTCTTATATCATTCACACCAGAAGTTAAGTGGCAGTGTGCCATCACAATTTCTTTCTGATTTGAAAGCTATGAAATTTGCTCTGGCACTGTTTTGAGAATATGAAAATAAAAAATCCCTCTCTGACGCATATACACAAATATATAAACTTCTTTGTGATCTTTCTTGGTTTAAAATATGATTCTAATTACAGTGAAACTTCATCTACCTGGCCCAGTAAGAAAATAATTCAAGTCAGTTAGTTCACTTCTCCTTTTGTGTACAAATCACACAAAGCAAAATGGCGTGATCTCAGCTCACGGCAGTGTCCACCTCCTGGGCTCAAGCAATTCTCCTGCCTCAGCCTCCTGAGTAGCTGGGATTGTAGGTGCACACCACCACACTTGCCTAATGTTTGTATTTTTGGTAGAGACAGGGTTTTGCCATGATGGCCAGGCTGGTCTCGAACTCCTGACCTCCTGATCCTCCAACCTCAGCCTCCCAAAGTGCTGGGATTACAGGCGTGGGCCACTGCGCCCGTCTGATACTGATGTTTTATCTTATGCTATCTCATCTGTGTAGTCACTACCTGTTCAGATGTGCCTATTCTTAGCGATTCATTTTTCCCCTCTAAATTGGTAGCTTTTCCCACGTAAAAATTTTAGATACCAGCTTACAAACTAGTTAAGATTGTTTATAAATTAATTGTCAACAGATTGATAATAATAACATGCCCCACTCCTTTCCCAGCTCTCATAACAGCACATAATGAGTATTTGGATTTGGCCCAAAGAGATGAGGTTGCAGGATAATTTAATTTAATTCAATTAAATTTCACATAATTCAGTTCCTTTCAAGAAACTTTTACAGACATCTGTGCCTAATCTCATATTTCCCAAACCTGGGTCCTTATTCTTTGCTCCACAAGCAGATCCTGAGACAGGCTTTGAGTGCCATCACCTGTAGGGAAGTGGAAAACTCAGAGAGGAAGCAGTAGAGGTGGTATTCATGAGCAGATAGATTATCGTTGTAGACAATGGGTCAATGCCACCCAAGCCCTCAAGGACCCTGTTTGGAAGACCCTTCAGTGTTGTCCCACCTGAAAGGACCAAAAGCTAATGTATAATTATACATCAGCCTCTGGAACATACACACACACACACACACACACACACACACACACACACACAAATGTACGGTGTTGGTTGAGGGCTAGTTCTAGAAATGCTAATTCACAGCTACCTATATGCACAGCCCAAGGATGGAGACACAAAAATAGTCAAAGATATTTGTAAAATGAAGCTCTTGGAATGTAGAGAAGCAGTGAAAACAAAGGGGACATGTGGGTGCACCAGTATCATCCACCACAACATCCTTCAATTGCACAAGGAAAATATCTAGAGATTCTCTATGTCCGGCCCTGTTGCTTATGCCAGCTGCCTTAAATAAAGCCATTATTCTATAAGCATCTGCTGAACACAAAATCTATACTAGGTACTCTGGGAAAGACAAATATTGAAGATACAAAGACGCAGTCCCTACACATCAAAGGGACTAGAAAATGAGCTTTTCTGATTCTACAATCTGGTGGATGAGTTCTGCACACACTCTCTAAACTGAAAAAAAAGCTAGATTATAGATACTTTAAAAGTACCATATGTATACCACATATTATATATTTCTCAGTGCATATCAGAATGCATGTTTTCCTCTGAAAAATCGACATTTCTATGAATTAAAAATGTGTGCCTTCCTCATTCTGGTCCAACTTAATGTCTAGCCACAGAAAATGGAAAAAGGAACAAAAGGAGGAGAGTTTTGTTTATACTTTGGATAGCATGCAAATATTTTCCAATGATTGAAAATTAACATTTACAAATTGAGTAGAATATACTTTATTCATGCATAATAGTGCATTTGTTAACAGTGACATATTTATCTGGCCTTTCCCAGTCCTAGGAAAAAATTATGTCAATTTTCCCTCAGACTGCCTTCCTATTCTGTCACACAAATTATTTCATGAAACATGAATCCAAATGTTCTGTTCTTTTTCAATTTCCTTTCACCACAAATTCCAGAGTTCTGTACTTCATGGCTTTTCAGTAACAATTCGGTCTTTTTATTCTAATGGCAAAACTGAAATACTGCTGTCTTTAATCAAGCTACTTTTGACATGTCTTCAATAGTGAAGATTCAGCCTTTTGTGTTAAAAGAAAACTTTTGAAAAATAATTATAATGATTTAAAATGCATTTTCAGCTCTTGGGATGCTCTTTACTACATTTTCCCATCATTTTTGCAATGCTTTTGCTCCTTATTGTTAATGACAATCTATAAATACAGAAATGGTCATATTTTAAGAATTTCTCATTGGACAAGCAAATATCTGTAACGTAACAGAGTATGTCAAAATTTAAGTTAATTGACTATAGTATTTCTCTAATACCAAGTCTAAGATCTAAGAGGGAAATAAGGAAGACAGGGAAAAATACCAAACATGCTCATCAAGTAACTCAAAGCAAACAAGCTCACTCCAATAATTTGTTAGCAAATTTTATGGATCGGCCATATATACGTGTGGCGGAAGGCTGTGTCCAGGCAATGCAAATCTGCAAGAGGACATGACCTCTGAGGTCTGACCCTGCCTTCATTTCCAGCCTCAGCTCACATCACTTTTACCCCGTGGTCTTTCAACATACCTTGCCCTTTTCTGCCTCTAAGCTTTTAAACATTTACCTAGCATACTCCTATCTCTAGCTATTCACTTGCCTAATCCATACTTATCCTTTTTGTTTCAGATACCTGACATCTTGTTAGAGATTTCTTTTCCCTAAATACAAAATTTAAAGTAGATCCCTATGAACACTAACTATCAGAGTACTAATTTCTTTTTTTTCCAAATTTAGTCACAATTTGTGTGTGCATGTGTGTGTTTGGCACATGAGCATGTATGAGTGTGTGTCTTACAAACAAGTGAATAGCACTTAATTTTTATTTAGAACTTTGGGATAAATGGAGATCTATACACTTCCTATTCACTGAAACTAATGAGAGACATGACTTGATGATTTCCTTGAAGTTGCCTTACACTAGTTTCTCAAGAGCTTGAACTAGGAATTATTTATTTTTATTTCCTTATTCCTACAGCAGTGTCTGCCATATTGTAGGAAAATGAAAAGAAGTTTGCTGAATTAAGTAAATCTGTTAAGTGTGACATGAGAGTTTCCAATTCTTACATTAGTCAGTGGCAAGGAGAATCTTAGTATGTGACAAGAGATATATTAGGTTAGTGCAGAAGTAACTGAGGTTTTTGCAATTGAAAGTAATGGCAAAAACTGCAACTACTGTTGCACCAACCTAATATTATAAATATTCTTCATCTACTCTCTAAAAACAAATATTTTTGTTCTTAAGATACCTTTTACCCTATTTGATAAATAATCATTAAACAACCTAGTAGAAAAGATTCACTGTTTGTGATTTTTGCATTATTCAAGGCTGTTTGTAAAATTTTCCTCTTTTCAAACAAAATATATTTGTAATGCTAAATGGCAAATACTGGCCTAAAACACTATTAGGAGCCACAGTTTACAATGATGTACATCAGGATATAATAGAAGTCATGATAGAAGTTATGAAGCTTAAGAAAATAAGTTTTGGGATGAAATAAACTTAGAATCAAGTCCTGATTTAACTGTGTAAAAAATAACTTTGGACAAATTATTTAGAGTCTATAAAAGAAGATTACTATTCTTTCTCCACTTGATAGGGATAATAATAACCCTCATATTTTTGTAAGAATTGGAAGATCCTAAATGAGGCAAATATATAATGGTTGCATGCACGTAGCAATAAAGGACAGCTATAGTAATGCTGGTTATTATTAATTATTTTATTAGGCAATGTTTGAATTTCCTAAACTGCTATTTTCTCTCCCTTTTGTTCTGCTTCTGAGCCTACCGTCTGTTACTTTCTTTCCGTGTTGGAAATAAGTCTTTTTTACAAAGGCATTCCTTTCACCTAAATTCTATATTTTGCTTCTTTTCACCCTCTGTTAAAATTTCTTTTCTAAATAACTTCCTTTTCTATAAAACTCAATTTAAATCCCTTTTAACACTATCACTCTCACAAGACATGAGTTCCTTCAAATACATGCAGATTGAATTAGATACAAATAATTTGTCTTTGAATGCAGGTAAACACTATAGTTTAAAAATACCAGATCCATGCAGTTCCCATTCACACTTACACAGGGATTTCTAAAAGTTAAAAAAGTTAGCCTGATAGTAAGGAAAATAACATGCCAAGGAAGCCAAATCAGTTTGGTGTCAGCAGGAAGTATGTCCTGTAGCAAAACGGTCTCTCACCAGATGATATTACTCATCAAATGAGCCCGGATTTCAAATAGGAAAACCCGAAAAGGAAAGAGTCCTGAAGTAAAACATGCAAAAAAAGGTAGCTGATGAGCTTGACCAATCTTTCTAAGGAGAGGATTTAGAAATGTCCCAGTCCTAACAGAAATCCATTCTAAGACACCCAAATGTATCTTCAAAGAGATGGTGTTCATAAAGACTTGGGCCATCAGTTCTCTAGAAAGCGAGATGGTAGCAAAATACATTTTCTACTGTTGTTTGATCTGTCCCTTAAATCATATCATCACGAAGAGAAAGACTGGGCACATGCACCCATAGTAGGTATCACTCTTGGAGTAACATGTTTAACAGAATCCCTACCTGACAACATACATTACCTACATGTCAGCTCTGTTTTAAATTCAAGACACTGTAGCTTCATGTAAATCTGATTTCGATATCAAGTGCAAAAGTGATATTCTCTCTGGGACAATCATCTCATATAAAATGTGCTGATACTGTTCAGTCTCAGTGCCTTAATTAAATCTGTCATATCCCAAGGATTTTCATAAAATAAAAGGAATGATGACTTCTGCTAAGATTTTGAAAGACTTGAAGTTTTCACAAAGATTACTTTGCTGTGGTTCCTCCTGGAAGAAAACATTCTACATTCAAAACATAATGCTTACCATCTCAGATATCCAAAAGTCTCTGAATCAGCATACTCTTATCCCTGTTTGTAGTATGGCTACAGAGCTGTAACATATTTTATTTTCCCTGATAAATCCTAAGTCAGCTGTAATTCATAAAGGAAGTTGTTTTGAGCCAAATTAAATTTTCCAGAAACACATCATCTGACATAAAGGAACTCTGCTTCAGTAATAGGTTCAGAAAAGACTAGCTAGTTTGTAAGCACTCCTCCTTTAATCTCATGTAATCCTGAAATAAATATAGAACACACATTATATTGTGCAGAATAATTAGTGTGTACTGGCACATTATTGCTTAAATGAACTTTTTGTTTATTGAACCATTACAGAATCATCTTTCTCAAAAATGGTTTTAGCTCTGTAATTTGCTTCATTTTGAGGCCATAATATGCCATGATTTGGGACTAAAATTAATAGTTCTTGAGGAAAGGAGTTTTTTTTTTTTTTAATGACATTTCAACATCTGTGGAAAAACCTGATGTTAGAGATCAGACAGAGAGGCATAAGCATGTGCTTAGTATACGAGGTGAAAGAGGGTTGTATAAAATACTTCCTTCACCAACAACCCTATTGAAATCAGTGTAAGAGCTGAAACTGACCATGGAGGCTATTTACAATCTTTGCTTCTTGGACAGCAAAATGTTCCATTGAATTGTTTCAAGTGTTGCCACGGAGAAGAAGGTAAAGGGATAGATATGCATAGGGCAAGGTCTAGTTCTCCAGTCCTGGCTTCAGCCATAGCAGTTTATTATAGTTATTGCTTTCAATATATTTGTTTCTTATAGAACCTACAAATTTATCCATTAGGCATTGACACCCTCCCATTGTTTTTGTATTGTGAATTCAAACATTCGGATCTTGGCCGAAGTAACTTTCTGGTTACACAGCCTGACAGTTGATGTTTCAAATTTGGTAGCTGCCATCTTTACTGGACAACAATGTTTCTGTAGTTGTTTTAATATATGATTCTACATATACATACTTATATATACTTAAATTTTTATTCATATTGTACAAAACGAAGAGAAAATAGGGAACTAAATGCTGACTAGTAGTAATAAATGTAGTCCTCAAATATAATTATAAATCGAGAATAGGCATGTAGAAAGTTAATTTTAATTTCAACTGAGTACTGAATATTCAATCCATGTGTTTCAATTGGGTAGGAAAAGAATAAGAAAACATATGTGAAAATGCGGGAAAATACTACCAAATACTGTGTTTAAACTCTAAAGTATGGTTAAACTATATGTTTTAGCCTTCTTGGAATGGAAGTTCTTGTCTTGTTATGTGTAACTCTGTTTTTCGCTTGAAAATATAAGGGATTGTCTCCTGCGGTACACCATAACATTTTGTTTCTAAGAATAAAAAAAGCTAAAATTTACAAATGTAGTTCAATCTTTGAAGTTAATAAATAATAAATCTGAGCCTCTAAAGAGGCTAATCCAAGTTCATGTACCACGTGCATGTCAGTGGTCTTTTTTTGTTTGTTTTTATATTTTATTGCGTTTTAGGTTCTGGGGTACCTGTGAAGAACATGCAGGATTGTTGCATAGGTGCATGCATGGCAATGTGGTTTGCTGCCTTCCTCCCTATCACCTATATCTGGCATTTCTCCCCATGTTATCCCTCCCCAACTCCCCACCCCCCCTCAGTGGTCTTTTTAATATTTCACAATCTTTATTTGTGGAATCATGTCTTTCTAGTGTATACTACTCAAGGGTATCCAGAGAAAAAGAATGTGTTGTGTGTATATGCTTGTGTTTGTATGTGTGCATCTATCTATCTGTCTGTCTCTCCATAGAGAGATTCATCTTAAACAACTGGATCATGCTGTTATGGGGACTGGCAGCTCTAAAATCTGCAGGGTAGGCCACTGCGCTGGAGACCCAGAGAGGAGCCAATGTTGCAGCTCATATCTGAAGACAGTTTGAAGACAAAATACTCTCTTCCTAAGGGAACTTCAGTCCTTTTATTTTACGGCCTTCAACTGATTAGATGAGGCCCACCCACAATTTGGAGATTGATCTTCTTTACCAAAGTCTACAATTTAAATGTTAATCTAGTCTCAAAAATACTTTCACTTTAACATCTACATTGGTATTTGATCAAATATTTGGGTCCCATGGCATAGCCTAGTGGACACATAATATTAACCATCAAATGATGCTAAAAGACTCAATTTAGGAAAAAATAAAACATAATATATATACATATTACATAATATATATAATATATATAGTATGTTTATATACATGTGTTTAAACATATATAAACAGGTATATGTTTATATTTATAAATATATGTATTATATATTTATATATATTTATATACATATGTATATAAACATAATATATATATTATGTATATTATATATATTAACATTTTGATGTATACCACCCAAATGCTTAAATTAAATCAAAACTCTGTTGCTAATTATTTTGCTTTGTATAATCAGAGAAGGTTCAGTGTGGAAAGTGGGAAGGTAGATAAGCTTATCCAGTATCTAAAAAAATCTAACTGCAATATTCATTTTACTTACTCTTCTTCTCAGCATAAAGTTCATTTTCTGCAAATTTATTTTCACTCATGTTGCATTTTTTAGTTCCATGTTACACATATTTAGTCTTCCAGAATGTAGTTTTATCTTGTCTAAAGGCCAATTTTCTAACAAGCTCCAGAGAATTTCCAATAGGGCAAAAGGTGTTCAGTGGAACAGATTGCGCTGCTAGAATACATTAATTTATTGCTGTAGTCTTCATTTGAAAATGTGTGCTTAATGACCTAGGAAGATGTTGCATGTATCCAAGCATAAGAACAATAATTTACTAGTAGGCAAGTTTCATGCGACCATACTAACCCTAAAACAAATGGTTCCATCATACAGATGAGAAATATGAAAGGTGTATGAATTTAATTACAAAGAAATGAAAATTTCTTTTTAATCTCAAAGCACATTATCTCATAATTTTGATAATTTGGGCATGTCAGAATCATGGAATACTCTAACCACATATGGATCTAAGACTATTTCTGATCTCTGCTCCTCATTTTCAAGATAAGCAAACGGTTGCCCTTGACAAAGGCCAAACAGCTGTTAGGCATAGAATGACGTCAGAAATCTCGGTGCCTCCTGCTCTTTTCACTATAATAGGTTGCTCCCCAGTTGGGAAAGCTCCTGACCTAAGAGTACATCAAAATCAAGTATTTAAGTATTACCTAGTATAAATCATGCAATCTGGCAGTTTACCAACTACATGACTATAGAAAAAAATTTCAAATATTCTCACAATAAACTATTTTATGTTAGAAGCAGTGTGGAATGTTTCTCAGGGAATCATTCAGTAGATTACAGAGCACCATTAGGCAAAGTTCAGTGACATAAGAGGTGGGTGAAGTATAAGGAAAGACACTGAGAAATATCTGAATATTCTGATGTTTTCAGTAACGTAATATAAACATAATATTAAACTTCCATCTCAAGTATGTAGGATAATAAATTTGTAATTATATTGTCCCATTTAATTCCCTTTAAAAAACTACCAGTGTCTGAAACAGAGTGAGTCCTCAATAAATATCTGATGAAGTGAAAAGGACTTTTTCCTCTTTTATTTCAGAAGAATTACAGTTATAATACTGTCATTTTAAAAAAGCAAATGTAATTTTTAATGTGTCTGGAAACCAAATATATTACAGATATATTTGCGAAATTTCATTGATTCTTTTTCTATCTTTACCAGTGGCGCCATTCACAATCTAAGGGGATAGCTCAAGATTAGCTCTGTAGCATTGGTCTTATACCTTTTTGCTTCTAGTCCATTTTTCTGCCCTCAAAACTTCAGTGTAGTAGCTAATAAACGCAAGTCAGTGTGTTTACATATCTCCCTCCACCATGCAAGATGAGGAGAGATCTGTGATAGCGTGAATAACTAATGACTTTCCCCTCTACTGTTTTTCCTTGGGTGGGCCCTTAGATTTGTGCCTGTTTTCACCCCTGAAGAAGACCATAATGCTCCCTCTTGAGGTAAGAAAAGCGTTGCAGATAAGAATTCTAATTCTTCCTTACAAAGAGAAATACTGGTTAGAAGTTGCTTGTGTGACTTGTTTCTATGGGTAAATAAGGTCCAGGCTATATGAACATAATTTCATGATGGAAATCTAGAAATATTTGTTATCATTATTGGAATGTTTAAAGACTATCCTTTCCTTAGGGCTTTAAAAACAAACAAAAAAGAGGAATTGGGAAGGATGAATAAACACAAAGTTATGGGTGAATTTTATAGGGTTTTGCTACACAATTTACATAGGCATAGTAAGTGTGGCGTTGCTGTAAATAGAAAGTTGATATAAATCCAAATATGGACTTGTACAATCATCACCCGGTTTCTTTTGAAAGTCAGAAAAACAACTCCACCCGTGATGGCTAGAGACAAAAGCTCAGTCATGCATCCAGCCTTATTTTTCTTTCTATGTGTCTCATCTGCCTCTTGGTCTTTGTTAAATTGTTAAAATCTTTACCCTTACATTTCTCAGCATCAAATTATAACAGAACAAAGGCCCACTACCATAACCAGAATACTCTCTTCTGATTTTTCTTTCATCACTAAGCATATTATTTCATGACTCGAATACAGATATATGTTGCATGCTCATGCGCTGGAAGAATCCCTGGAGTTTATAATCCACTGTATTAGTCCTTTCTCATGCTGCTAATAGGGACATACCTAAGGGTAATTTATAAGGAAAAGATGTTTAATTGACTCAGAATTCAGCATGGCTGGGAAAGCCTCAGGAAACTTACAATCATGGCGAAGGGGAAGCAAACACATCCTTCTTCACATGGCAGCAGGAAGGAGAAGAATAAAAATCCAGTGAGGGGAAGGCCCCTTATAAAACCATCATATCTCATGAGAACTAACTCACTAACATGAGAACAGGACGGGAGAAATTGATTCCATAATTAAATTACCCTCCACTGGGTTCCTCCTACCACATGTGAGAATTATGGAACTACAATTCAAGATGAGATTTGGGTGGGGCCACAGCCAACCATATCATCCACAATTACAGATTAAATAAAGAAGGAATCCCAAACTGAATGACTCATTATGTTAGTCTGTGAATTAGTGGAGGCAACAGGATTAGAAATTAATTCTCAAGAATTTCTAGAAGAAAATTTCCAGCATATAAATCTAGAAACAGGTTTATAACATTGCTTGAATAATTACTGATGAACTACCACTCCACAACTTGTACTTTGCTAACCCTGGGTTTTAAAGCCACATTCAGTGTTTCCCGGACAAATGGGAAACTCTGATATAAACAATAGTAATTACTTGTAAAGCTTTGGTGACACAAATACAAAAGCTGACCTATCTAAAAAATGAAATAAGTTCTTCCATAAATACAAAAATATATAAATGGAAAAAATCCTGCAAATAGTAGTTTATGTTTTTATTTGGTACTTATTTTGACTGTAAACTGCATTATCAGAGACATAAATGAATTTATCTCCATTATACTCTCCATGCCTTTTACTGCATTTGTTAACTAATAAAATACACAGCACAGATGTTCGGTTGTGCACAATATACAGGAGATAGCAGAGTACCTTATGGATCAGAAAATGACAATGAGATAGTCTATATGAGACTAACTCACCACTCAATATCACTCACTAAAAGTGTTTGGTATTGTATTAGTCTGTATTCTCACTGCTAATAAAGACGTACCCAAGACTGGGTAATTTATAAAGGAAGGAGGTTTAACTGACTCACAGTTTTACAAGGCTGGCCGGGCCTCACAATTATAGCAGAAAGCAAAGGATGAGCAAAGTCACATCTTACATGGTGACAAGCAAGAGAGTATGTACAGGGAACTCCCCTTAATAAAACCATCAGGTCTTGTGAAACTTATTCACTATCATGAGAACTGCACAGGAAAGACCTGGCCCCATGATTCAATTACCTCCCACCGGGTCCCTCCCACAACACGTGAGAACTATGGGAGCTACAATTCAATATGAGATTCAGGTGAGGACACAGCCAAACCATATCAGGTATATATGAGAGTAATAAGTGGGAGGAAAACATAAATGAAACAGCTTTGGTAAAATACTGTAACTGTTCACTTAGCAGTGCATACATGGGGGTTAATTTTATCTTTTTTTTTCTACCTGCAAAGCTGTTTAAAATTTTCAAAAGAAAAAACAGGCACCCAAAGATCCTCATTCATCTTTCTATTCATTTGAAATAGATTCATTTTCTCCATTCAATAGCTCACAGATGATAATTCAATGTTAGACACACCTTAAATTACTTGTTCCTTTCTCAGCCTTTCTACACAGTCTCTTTCCTTTCTAAACTCAAAATATTTTTCTTGCTTCATCCTTTGTTCTATGTGTAAACACAGATATTTATGCAGGTGCATATGTTCCACCTTTAAAGCCGATCTCAGCCTAAATTACTGGGCCACAGAGACCTTGGTGTATCTTACTCCTTTTCCTTTACTCAGAATATGAGTTAATCTCATGAGCTACTTGACCTCTGCCTCTTGCTAGTAAACAGTGATGCTTGAGGATAACACATGCTATCATTCACTTATTCAACAAACATTGTGGAGCATGAATTAAATGCTAACTTTGTGCTAACAGCCAGAAACAAAGAAAAATAGGATGCTATTTCTCTTTTACCACACAAATCTGGGTAGTAGGTTAGTATCAGGAGTGTTTCTTTAGCACACTTGAAGCAGCAAAGAGTGATATCTAACTAGGTTAGGTAGGAAACTAGGTGAACTAGGTTAGGTAGGAAAACACGTTAGAAGTACTTCTTGAGGATAGCAGTGAAAATAAAAAAGGGAATACAAAAGTGGGAGAAGGCACTCTAGATAGAGAGCACAAACCACGTAGAAGCACAGAGCAGAGAAACAATGTGTTGTATTCAGCAAACCATTAACAGTACAGTTTTAATATAGCATAAGGTAGACAGTGTAGGATGACTAGAGAGGAAGCCACTGATCTGGCAGGGGTAAGATAACAGAGGGCCTCACATCCCATGTTAAGGATCTTGGACTTACCCTGCAGGTAATTAGAAGCTAAATGTTTAAACAAGTAAATGATGTGGTCAGATTTCCAGTCTAGATAGATCACGGTGGCCACTCTCTGCAGGGTTGATTTCAAAGGGATATCAGTGTAGGCACTGTTAGAATAGTCCACATGAGAGATCATAAGAGCTCAATGCAGGGCAATGAAAAATAAGGATGAAAGAAAGGTTAGAAATCATTCATAAAATTACTTCATAAATTAAGCCATGTTTCATAGTTAATTAGAGGCAGAGAATGGGACAGAAGTTTAGTAAGGGAAAAGTCAAGGATTGTTCCCAGTTTTTAGCTTAGTTGGCCAAAGAGGTGGTTGTACTAACAAGAGATATATAAAATACTGAAGAAAAAGATATTTAATTTTTAAAAAATGAATTGTATGAAACAAATCTTAATTGTATAAAACAAATAACAATGAAAGATGTTTAATTGTACAAAACAATGAAAAGATATTTAATTGTACTAAAATAATTAGGATATATCAAACTTTCAAACATTCCTTATAAAGAGGAGAGAAATGGGGACAGAAAGAAGCAGGAGAAGGAGAAAGAGAATCCAGGAATATATTAGTTCAGTTTGGGATATTTTCTTAGGATTGTTGTGTGAAATCAACGAAGTAACACATTAAGTACTTAGTACTGAGCCTGGCCTTCAGTTAATGTTCCATACATTTACCTAGGATTCAGGTGCTTATGGTAAATAAATGTGGAAATGACCAACAGGCAGTCGGCAGTTGGGTACAAAAATTCTGAGACTACACAGAAAGAACTCAGCGGGAAAAGAAAAAGAGAACTCAGCATGATATTTGCCATTCTGATCCTGAACAAATCAAACCAGGAAGAATATTCAGAGTAAAAGCACCAACCAAAAATAAAACAATAACAAAACAATGGACTACATTCAGACCTTTGGCAAACACCAGTTCTGGGATAAGCAGAGAGAAAGGAATGGGAAGCTTATTTAAGAAAATAAAATCTCACAGAATCTGAAGAAATAATATAATGAAAGTTCAAAATAAAGTACAGAGATCCAGGCTGGGCCGAGTGGCTCATACCTATAATCCCAGCACTTTGGGAGGCGGAGATAGTTGGATCACGTGAGTTCGGGGGTTCAAGACCAGCCTGACCAACATGGAAAAACCCAGTCTCTACTAAAAATACAAAATTAGCCAGGTGTGGTGGCGCAGGCCTGTAATCCCAGCTACTCGGGAGGCTGAGGCAGGAGAATTGCTTGAATCCTGGAGGCAGAGGTTGCGGTGAGCTGAGATCACACCACTGTACTCCAGCCTGCACAACAAAAGTGAAACTCCTTCTCAAAAAAAAAAAAAAAAAAAAAAAAAAAAAAAAAAAAAAAATTAAAAAAAAAAACAAATTGTTTTAATAAAAAAATTTTTTTAAATTAAAAAAAAAAAAAAGAAAAAAAAT
>CAUYLG010013862.1:0-15818 GCA_963573385.1 Cacajao melanocephalus
ACAATGGGAACACATGGACACAGGGAGGGGAGCATCACACACTGGGGTCTGTGGGGGGATCTAGGGGAGGGACAGTGGGGGGTGGGGAGTTGGGGAGGGATAACATGGGGAGAAATGTCAGATATACGTGATGGGGAGGAAAGCAGCAAACCACATTGCCCTGTATGTACTTTGCAACAATCTTGCATGTTCTTCACATGTACCCCAAAACCTAAAACGCAATAAAATATATATTTAAAAAAAAGAAATATTGTCTGTGTACACAATGGAATACTATTCATCCATAAAAAAGAACGGCATCTTGTCATTGGCAGCAACATGGATGTAACCAGTCATCATTATATTAAGTAAAACAAGCCAGGAAAAGAAAGTTAAATATTTCATGTTCTTAAGTCATAAGTTGACCTCATAGAAGTAAAAAGTAGAACAGAGTTTACTAGTGGCTCATAAGGGTAGTGGATAGGGGGTATAGTGAGAGATTTGTTAAAGGATACAAAATTACTGCTAGATTAGAGGAATATGTTCTAGTGTTTTATACCACTCTAGGGTGACGATAGTTAAAAATAATATAGAGTTTCAAAGAGCTAGAAGGAGGATATTAAATGCTTGCAAAACAATGAAATGATAAATGTTTAAGATGATGGATATGCTAATTATCCTGATGTGATCAGTATACTTTGTATCCATCAAAATATTAATATGTGCCCCATAAATATGTATAATTATTACATGTGAATTTAAAAATTAAATAATTTTTTAAACAGGTGAGAAGAATTCATCTGCAAAACTCAGTGAGTTCCTAAATGAAAAGACGATTACTGTGAGGGTACAGAACACCAGGAAGCATAAAGCACAGAACAAAGTTGCCCCATTTTCAAGGAACTTTTCTAGCCATGCTGAGTTAAAAAACAATAACAACAAAAAACAAAAACCCCTCAGTCATAGCTCAGCCTAATTCAGGCCTGGAAGAGGGAAGTGGCTGCAGTTATGGAAAGGCATGGAGCTATTCTGGATCTTTCATCCAGAAAAAAAGCCTTAAGCCACTGAGAGAAAGTCACAAACCCAACTCCTCCAGCAAAAGAACAAAATCCATTGTAGCTCTTGAAAGGAAAACAATAAAAAATAAACACACACACAAAAAGTCCTCTACTTACTAGAGGAAGATCAGGAAAATGTGCTGTCCTAGATCTTTTCCTCCTACTGCTGTAGAGGAAAAAGAAACTTGTTCTGGCACAAGTTCCTCCAAAGGAGGAAGGAACATTTGGCTATTTGAGCAGGAGCAGGGTACCTGAGAAAGCCGCACCCCAGGCACCACGGGACACCGGGCCTACCTAAGACTGAGGCACAACCAGGTGGACAGAGAAGTTCCTACCTTCTGCCTCTGATACCTGAATATTAATAAATTCATTTGCCCTACATGTTACAATAAAGGCTCTTTATCATTAATGTCTTTTAGTAATGTAAAGACATTATTGCCTATTGAAAGATGTATGGAAGACAAATCATACCATTATAAATCAATTCTGCTTTTACTTGATTAAATTTTTAAAATATTCTTGTATTTTGGCTATAAAATTACTATAAATTGTTAAAATTAAAACAAGGAAATATTACTTTTACCCAATTAATCTTGATGATTTTTTCCACTTCCACCCTAAATTCTGATTCTAGAAATAACTTTTATGCTAAATTTGAAATTATTTTTGACTTTTCAGTTACATATCAAACTCTATTTTGCATCTTACTATTTTCAGAAATATAGTTTTCTAACAATTATGAAAAATTCCTGTTTTTCTTGGTGGTACAGTCTATAAAATGTCAAGGGCACTCTTGTTCACATCTCAGTTTCTCCTTAGGCAAAATCTTAAATTCAACTATTCCAAATTGAATCTTGTGCTGTACATTTACTTCTGACATTTGCTATATTTCTGGACCCTGTCTGTATTATGAGCTATAAAAAAGAATCAAGGAGTCCTTCCAGAAATAAGAAACAAACCACTAGAATATATATGGTCCCCACAGGGATCATCCTCAATGTGTGGTACTCTGTGAATGGTGAGAGGCTGGGGACTCACATGGACCATACAGGAGCTGTGTGGTGCATGGACACTGACTGAGACACCAAGCACGTCCTCACTGGCTCAGTTGGCAACAGCTGTCATCTCTGGGACAGGCAAGCAGTTGACCCTACTCAAAACTGATTGAGCTGTTCAGACCTCTGGCAAGGACTTCGGGTACAATATCACCATGTCCTCCACAGACAAGCAGATGGTCTACCAGTGCTTTGTGACCTTCTTTAATCTGCAGGATTTAAGCCAGACTGACAACAATGAGACCTACATGAAAATCCATTACAATGACTATAATATCACTAGTGCTTTTGAGGACAACCACCCCTCTGCCCCTGCCAGGGGAGTGCATCACCACAGGTCATAAGAGTGGAGTGTCTAGTCAGTACAGTGCCAAGCCTGGACATCCAGTTATCCAGAGACATGACCATGTTTGTCACTGCATCCAAGGACAACACAGCCAAGTTCTTTGATTCTACAACTCTTGAACATCAGGAGACTTTCTGGACAGAACATCTCATCAACTCAGCTGCCCTTTCCCCAACTATAATGACCATGTGATACTGGGTAACAGAGAGAAAGCCATGGATGTAACCACAGCTTCCAACAGGATTGGCAGGTTTGAGGCTAGGTTCTTTCATTTGGCCTTTGAAAAAGAGTTTGGAAGAGTCAGGGATTACTTCTTAACTGTAAACAGGGTTGCCCTTCAATCTAATAGCAAGAGTTACAGAAGCAGCAGTAAAGATGGTTATTTCCATATTTACTGTTTAGGCCCACAGTACTTTAAATTTGAGCCTGAGGATTGAGAAGCTGGATCTGCATCCAGACCAGGGAGTCGTCTTGTGGAAAGTTTTGAACCCTAAAAAATAAATTAGTTTGGTAATAAAATAAATGATGAAATTTATAGTGCTTTTTATTTTTGGATTTGGGACTGGTATATGATATAGGAAAAAAACTGCCACCTCTATATTTGAAAACAAATCTATTCTGCTCAATTGCAAGTAAACACAAAACTCAGTAACTACTGTGAAAACACATTTTTATGTCTCATCTTCATCCAATTATTTTCTCTTGATTTATGATCCCTAAGCCCTGTATATTTCAGGAAATTATGAGTATAAAAACCTACAACACTTGAAATTTTAAAAACTGGAAAATACAAAAAAATGCAATTTTTGTTTTCCTTTTACAGCATTAATACATCTTCATGATTAAATCTGTTTTCAAACTAGTTACCTAACAAAGTTTGCAAGAGTATCTATGGAATATTTTTTATAGCTATCTTAAATTCCTATCTTTAAAAACCTAATTTTGAGAATTTGTAATAATTATTACTAACATTTAAGTGTTTTGTTTTTCAATGAGTGTGGTTGTTAACAACAGGAAAAAGGTAAAGAGTTTAAAATAAGAAGCAAAGTGGTCAGGCACAGTAGCTCATGCCCATAATCCCAGATTTTGGGGAAGCTAAAGCAGGAAGCTCACTTGATCTCAGGAGTTCCAAACCACCCTGGGTAACATGGGGAGACCCCCATCTCTACACAAAATTTAAAAATTAGCTATGCAGGTGGTGCATACCTCTTGTCTCAGTTCCTCGGGAAGCTGAGGTAGGAGGATCACTTGAGCCTTCAGTGATCTGTGATTGAGCACTGCACTCCAACATGAGCAAATCCTGACTCAAAAATAAATAAATAAATAAGTAAAAATTAAAAGGACACAAGCTTTATTAAATAGGAAGAGCAAGTCTTAAATGATTACTATTTTTTTAAATTCTATATTTCTAACAAAGCACTGAAAAGAAATAAATAGAGATCTTCAGGACTGCTGATTTACGTTTTATTTACATAGCACATCATAGTACCGCAAATGCTTGTATAATAATTTTTTTTTAAGTGAATGAAAATGTCAAAGGTGTTGTATTGGCACACAAATATTCTGGGTTAACTCTGCTCTAAATTTACTGAACACACACTGAATACCACTCAAGATTCTGTAGTCTCCTAAAGAAACTTGCTCTAAACTCTAATTAGAATATACATCCTGATATTTACTTTAATATGATTTTTCATGACCACTTGATAGCCAATAATACGAACTATGATTGCCCTTTCATAATAACATTCCTTCAAACTCATCATCTTAGTTTATTCCCTATAACAGATATCTCACTCCATATTCCTGAATCTCTCTAAGTAGAGGTCTGGGATGGCACCCTTCCTACTAAACTAATTGATAGGTCTGAATATATGAAAATCCTTTGAAGAATGTGCTCTGTGTATTCTGCTGATCCTGTGGAAAGAGCCCTGTGATTCAGTTTAATGGCCAACACCGGAAATAAATCCTGCTAATTTAGTATCTACGATATATTATTATTTAGTCTCATCTGTTAGTGAATTTTCAAGGGAAATTTCTTGAATAGTTATACACTTCAGAAATGGGTAATTTGAAAACTACATTTTTAAGAAATTAATTAGAAAATCTACCTAAAATACTATCAAGAAAACATTCATTTAAGAAATTATCAAAATTTCAAGGGTGACACGTATAATTTGAGCAATAGCAAATGATTCGATTTGATTTTTGAACTTTAAATATCTAATTATTGGCTAATCCTACATTATAGCCTTACAAAGTTCTCAGATCCACTTTTTCAGGATGAAGCACAATAAAAAGTATCCTTGACACATGTTTACTTTCTATAAACTGTAAGGATCCTAACACACATCCAGTCAGGATTCTTTCCTGTGCTTGGTTTAAGATAAAAATTAAGCCTTTAATTTGCGATAAATACAGATTTAGGAAGCCCAATCATTAGCATGAGGCTTTTCATTATATTCTCAAGTTTCTAGGTTTTCAGATTCAATTAAACCTTAGGAATATTTAAGAGTAAAATTGTATATCACAACATTAATATACACGTAAATTTATAAATCATATTGCATATTAGTCAAATCACTGGCATTAAGTCACAAATAAATTTTTAAAAAGTTATTTCTTTTCCCCAATGTATTTTCAGTGAGATAAAATAAATCTATATTAAATTATTATCGTTTAATAATAATTTATTGCTCCTAACAAAAAACTGAACTAGAGTCAAATACACTATGTAGTTCTAGAAACTTTATAGTTTCTTGTCTGGAGTTTTACATAAATACCATAGATTTTTTTATTCAAGACTGAAACCAGTATATCTGCCAGATTCAACTTACACCTATTTCTTGAGTTTGTGCATTTAGTAATTTATCCAGCAAATATTCATTGAACATTTATTATATGCAGAAAAAAACAAAAACTGGTGATTCAGTATTTTCTACACCCATGCATTAGTTGACTTGCCTATTACTAAGGCCAGTTACTGTTTACATTTTCACCTAGTAAGAGTATTACCAGTCTTTCCAAGCTGATATGATTTCTTACCCAAAGAACTGCCCATCTATGCCAATATATACATACTATATTTTCTTAATTCTGACTTAAACTACCTCTAGAAATTCTAATTCACAATAGAAACCACTTACACATGCAGAATTTCACAACAAACTTTAGAAGAACATAAAAAATTTTCAAAGTAAAATAGAAAGCAACATAGATTATAGAACAGCTATAGAATAGTATACAACATCTATATAATATATCATATATTATATAACATGTATAGAATATTATTTTATTTGGGAAGCTATAGCCAGCATCCTAGCCATCCTTAATATCTTTGTCAAAGCCTTTTTTTTTTTGGCGATAAATTTTGTGTAAATAAAATTTTTATAATCACAAAAATTATTCACAGTACCTAGGACAAGGGTTATCTTAAGTAACAGGAACTTAAAACTGGAAAACTCAAAGATGTCAAGAATCAAAGTATGACTATTTCTCACTGTCTTCCTTTTCTCCCCCTCTCTTCTTTCCATGTTTCTCTTGGAATCCCTGCATTATTCTTTTTACTTATTAATATACTTTTTTAAAAGTCCTTCTGCAGCCAAACTGACATCATTTAAATGTTCAAGAAAAAAGCCCAGTCAAATCTTTTTCAGGATGTAAGATTATTTGATACAAACATGTCTGACAAGGACCATCAATGTGGGAAGTGAGAGGAGGCAGTGCCATTTCGAGAAAAGAAAGAATCATCATGAGGTAAGTATCCACTCAAAAAGTGGCTTTTATGGTTATCAACATTACATCTTACAGATATTTAAGGTCTTTTTCATTTTGTATAAATATTTAGACATGTCTTTCTCTAGTTTAATTGCAACTGGAAGGCAAAAATACATTAATTTTACAATGAATCTCCCAGAATTTAATCAAGGACCATGTAGTTCATGTGATTTCAAAAATATTTTAAAAATAATAAAATTATTGTCAAATGGTCTAAAAATTACATGGCATGATGAAAAATATTAATAAATGTATACAGAAACAAATATATTAAATTAAAATAAAAACAAGGAATATATATTGATAGCAAAATGTTTAAAGACCACATTTTTAGGTAAGAAAACATTAATTTAATAAACGAGCAAATGACACATAAAGATAATTTATATAAATAAAATATGAATAAATGTATAAAATTTTCATTTATTATAATTTACCAAACTCTTTTCACTGTAAGGATAGAGTTGGTCTCCCGCACAGTTGTTAGGGCCATGTGTCCACAGCAGTTCTGCCCAAAATGAGTCATGAGGACTTGTTATTACTGGATAAGAAAAAAAATTAGAATTTTTGAAATGCAATGTGACTGCAATATTTTGCTTTTGCCTGCATTATATATTCATGAAACCAAGATAATAGACTTGAGTTTTAGTCTAATTCCTCTAAAAATGCATTGTCTTGATACTTCCCAGCTTATACAACAACAGAAACGCTTTGGCTTTGTGCTCATTTTGGAAAAACAGAAACAATTTACTGGAATGACATTTTTAAGCATTACACGTTAAAAAAACAGATCGTTTTGTTTTCAGTAATGACTGAGCTTTTAGTCATATTCTATGTCATATTGCACAGATAATTTTTTTGATGGGACACAGAGAAAACAAGTAGCTATCAGATTCTATAAATTATGCATGATTACTGCATGTATTTATTATTTGTTATTTATGAAATTGGTATCTTCTCTGTATAGTCTATTAATTTCTTCACATGTGTATTTTAAGTGTATTTTCTCTAATGAAAGTTTATCAAAAGACAAGATAAAGGCTTGGCAAAATTGTTTTTAAAATGTGATTTTCTGAAGTTCAGTCAGACAAAAAATATTTAGGATGAGTGCTCACCATAAGGATAGACATGCGGCCAGGTGCTTGATATACAAAGGTGACAAAGACTCTGCCTGTAACAATCTTATAATGTAGTAAGAGGACGGACAAATAAAATAAAAATTTTGTAAAGGGAGACAAGACAATAAAAGTATATCATGGTAAAAAGCTAAAGGGAGGAGCTATTGGACTTTGAAGGAAGAATTATTTCAAGGAAATGGGGAAGAAATGTGTTAGAGAAGATGATGCTTGAACTGAATTTTGCCAGCCACCTCATTTGGATAATCAAATGTGTATGTATGTTTGTGTGTGTGTGTGTGTGTGTGTGTACGTGCATGCATAATTTTCTTTTGCAAGTATCAGCTACCTTTAAGGGTGAAGAATCTATTAGTGACAGTCTAAAATCAGAAACCAAGCACAGCATGTTAAGTCTGGGTGTGTGAGACCTAATATATAGCTTTATATGATCCAGGATAGTCAATAGCACCATTTAAAGAATATAAATGTCATTTTATAAAACTTTTAATATATGAACTAGCTGCACTGGCCACAGTCACACAGAGTTCAACGATCGGTCAGCATTAAATACTAGCAGAATAATAAAATGAGTGATAAACTTTCCAAATGAAATTTCTTCAAAAGTAGAGTCATGGAAATAGTGCATACATTGCAAAAACTCATATAAAGATACGACTTTCCCAAAATATTTCTAAGTATGACTTCTCTCGAAAAATAAAAGGGAACACAGAACTTGAGGCTTCTGTTTAACTAATGATTGATACACTGGTCAAAATTTCCACCAGCCTTTGTCACTGAAAGATTTTAAGATGCCACCCATGTGTCTCTCAGTGGTTGCCTGCAATGGTTTACTTTGTGTGTCAGAATTATATCTTTTTCAGATTAATTGTATTATTCATATTAGCCAGATTTTTCAGATTATCTAGAACACAACTTCTAAATCAACATGAGAAAAGCTGAAGCACATTCAATTGACAATCAGGTATGAAAAGAAGCAAGATTATAAGCATCAAAAATTCTGAAAACAGCAAAAGGTATCAGAAAAAAAGAATATGAAATAAATGATGAAGACATAAAGATCATAAAGTAGAGGCCACTGTTGATGGTGACAGGGCATCCTATTTCACATCCCTGATTAGCAATTCATGTCTGTAATGGAAGAACAAAATCATCAAAAAAATGTTCTACATACTATGTTTAAGGAGACATGGAGGTACATAATTCACTTCGGACAGACTAAAATTAAATTATAATAGTAATATATCTATAAAGATTTTGAATTAGAAAGAAGTATATTTATATAGAAAATTTACTTTCATGTATTATAATTTATAATTTCAGAAAAATTGTATAAATTTTATTTGAAATTTAATATTTACAGTAATTAGCAAGCTATGCTTTAACAATTTCTGATGTTTAAATATAAGGATATTTTCAAAAATCTTACAATCAAGCTGACTTAAAATTTTCTGTCATGTCAAATCGTTTTCACACATACTGTCTCTTTGATACAGTATGAAACTATTCAAAAACATTTCCAGTAGGTATGCTCCAAAAATCAATGACTACTTTCATAAAACTCAATATATTAATTTGCCCATCTTGAGTTTCCTGAGCCTAGAATGTGTTGCATTTTTTAAAACTTACTTTAGTATACTTCAATAATTTGCTCCTGAGAGTAATTTGTAACCCTTGGCATATAAGTGTAATGTTTCCATTTCTTCTATAAATCAAGGTCTCCCCTAAAATAAGCTCATCAACACCAACAGAAATCAGAATGGAGATTTCTATTTAATAAACACTTTTAATAAAGAGCAGAAACATTTAATTGAACACCCTGAAAAAATTTCTCTATATCAAGTTTTCCTTCCTAAAATGCAAAGTATCTTAAATGTTTTTATATTTTACTTCAGCATTACATTATATACTCACTTATTTAATTCAAATAAAATGTCACTTGTGCCTTCATTCTGAAAATACCCATTTGCTCTAATCAATTATTTAATGTTTATTATACTCTTCAAAAACCTTTATAGGTTCAGTTTCTATACAGAAAATATACAAAATGATGGTTTAAATTTTGACAGCATGCCAAGTACCTGAAATGGTCCCAGTTTATTTCTTCCACTGATATTCCTATATGCTATAGCAACCATAATCTCAGGTTTTGTTTATTTTTTTCTCAAAAATATCTTCTTTAAGACCTATCTGATGAAATATGAGATGGTTGATATATTATCTGAAAACATCCCATTCCTTTTGGCAATATTTTTAAAGTAAATTTTTAACACAGTTAAACCTAGATATTTACCCAACTGATTTAAAAACTTATATCCACATAAAACCTCCCCATGAATATTTAAAGCAGCCTTATTCACAATTGCCAAAAACTAAAACAAACAAAGATGGTGTTAAAAAGGTCAATAGATAAATCAGTTGAGATATATCCATATTATGAACAATGATTCAACATCAAAAATGTTCTCAAGCCACATAAACACATGGATAAATCTTCAAAGCCATTCTGAAAGTGCATATGCTGTATAATTTCAATTATATGACATTTCCAAAAATTCAATACTAAAAACATTGTAAACACATGATTGCCATGGGTGTAGAAGAGGGATAAAGAATAAGTAGGTGAAACACAGGGAAATTTTGGGGCACAAAAATTATTCTAAATAATACTTCAATGGTAAATATATGAAACTATGAAAACATTAAAACCTAATGGATACAAATTTTAAGTCATTTATAAGGCCACAGAATCCAAGATAAAATAGAGTTTGTGACAAAGTAATCTAACTGTATCATAAATGGATGAGACAATCTCACCAAAGAAAATAGAGAATTAAGACTAAAGGGAAAGGAGCTATGCATAAGCACTGTACTATACTTGATAAAGTTGTTTTCCATGGGGGTACAAGCGAACAACTCTGATATTATTATGCATATATACTGGAATTATGCAGCAAGTCCATAATCCACAGTGGTGAAACAGGAAAAGTTCTCTTGTGCCCTCACAGGGCATACGATGGGTGTGGCTTGTTTATTCAGTGTCCTGCCAATCAAACCTCTAGGGGAGCACACAGATGGGCAGGCTGTGGGGTTCTGAACCCAAGGCAGTGTCTAGGGGTGAATGTTTACAGCTGAAGCCCTCAACGGGTGGTTACAGTGTGCTCTTTTAGTTTAGCCGACCACAGGCAGCTTGTGTTAGACAGCTCAATTTGAACCCTGCCTTGTCTGAAGTTCAAGTGCTTTCTGTATCCCTGGGTTCTAGCCTTGGTGCACTGGAAGAATTGGATCACAGGTGGGCTTGAAGAATGAGTGCTACTGAGAACCAGCTCAGCCATAGAGACCCCCACCCAGGTGGTACTGAAGGAATTGAGAAGCAGATACCCAGATAGAACAGCAAAGTGGGACTACAGGGGGCCAACAGCCTACCAAGCTAAGAGCCTCAGGGGCTGACAGCATTCCAGGCTGAACACCTCACGTAGACTCTGACCCACATATTTATTCTCTCTGAGCAGGTGATGATTATTAACACACAAATGTTTGGTATTTTCTCAAAACACAAAAATAAACCAGGTAGGCAGCTGGTGCCCACTTACCATTGATCACAGACAAACTAAAAAGTATTCTCCATGGGGCAGCCACAGCAGCACGGTCAGATGTCCCGTGCTTAAAGAACTGTTTTAACCAGTGTATGATATTTATATATTGTCCTGCCACTTTAGAATGACCCAAGTAGTTTTCTACTTGAGGGGGAAGGTGGGCAGTTAGGTTTTCTTTGCCATCGTTCTTCTTAGCAAACAATATATTTTAACATACACTCAGCATTTCTCAACAGAGTGCAATATTTTATCGAGGGGAAGTAGCTCTCCGTGGATGAGGAAACCATAAAAGGGAGATGTTTTTTCCCAGAGTTGGGTGGCTCAGTGCCCGAGCTCTCCTCTGACTGCCCCAGCAGAACTCTGGTCATTTTGCCAGTCAGTGGCCTGTTGGCATGCAAGTGCCTGCTGATGTGCTCCTGTGGAAGTCCAGCTCCTGTATGTCTGCCTGTCTGGGTCTCAGGGGTTTTATAGGCACAGCATGGCACAGGACAGGGGCATGGCAGGCCAGGGTGGTCTTCGGAAATGCAACATGTGGGCAGGAAAACAAGAATGCCTGTCCACATCTAGGTCCAGGTACAGCCTGGGGGTGAAGTCCTAGCCAGATACCATTCTTTCCTGTACCCAGCACTCCTCTTCCCCTTTCTGTATCATTTAAAGGGACCACCCTTCCCTTCCCTTCTTCCCTTCCCCTCCCTTCTTCCCTTCCCCCTTCCCTTCCCCCCTTCACTTCTTCCCTTCCCCCTTCCCCGCTTCCCTTCCTTTCCCCTCCCCTACCCTCCTCCCCTCCCCTACCCTCCCCTTCCCTTCCCTCCCCTTCCCTTCCCTTCATCAGTGGGAGCCCACATTCTCACTCTTTCGTGAGTTGTTACAGATAAGCAAGGGGAGGAGGTTGAAATTCTCCATGTGGCTTAGAGTTAATACATCAGCATAAACACGTTTTGATTAAAGTAGATACAAATGAATGCACAGAGGAATATTTATAGATATGGGCTTATGATCATGTTATTATACATGCATGTATCTCCTTGCTCTGCCTACTGAAAGGCCTTAGAAGCAAAGTCATCCCAATAGCAAGGACCACACTTAGCACACAGATCCTTGTTTCTAATAGCATTCTCCAGTAAAAGACACCAGAGATCCTTGAGAAATAACTAATTCTGGGACTGAGACGTGAAGTACACAAGATAAGGCTAGAGCATTTTGTAATGCCATAATGTAAGAGTACTAAAAAACCAAAACAAAATGAAACAAATTTTAATATCCACCTGCACATACATATATAAAATATATATGTATAACATATATATAAAATATATATAAATAATATATATTACATATATAAGATATGTAATATATAGTGTATATAATTACATATATATTTTTTTGAGACGGAGTTTTGCTATTGTTGCCCAGGCTGGAGTGCAATGGCATGAGCTCGGCTCATCACAACCTGCGCCTCCTGGGATCAAGTGATTCTCTTGCCTCAGCCCCCCGAGTAGCTGGGATTACAGGCATGCAACACCATGCCCAGCTAATTTTGTATTTCAGTGAAGATGGAGTTTCTTCATGTTGGTCAGGCTGGTCTTGAACTCCTGACCTCAAGTGATCCACTTGCCTCAGCCTCTCATAGTCTGGGATTACAGGTGTGAGCCACCATGCCTGGCCTATATTTTAAATGAAAGGATATTATGAGTTTTTTCACAATACCCAAATAGTTGATGCAGATAGAATATATCTAACAATGCCATCCACTTATTAAATGATCTTGCCTTTCAGTTGAGTTTTACTGAATGAATAGCATGTTTTAAACCAATATCTTACATATTACCACATGGTAATATGTTGAACATGTATTATTAGTTGAAATGACTATTTTGTTAATGCAGTAAATATATTTGAACTGTGACAATGATTTATATCAAAATACATTAACTTCATTGAGACAATCTAAAAGAACATTAGTTACTTCAAGGTGACATGATTCACAATCACATATTTTCAATCTAGGTATATATACCCTAAATGAGCCCTTTTTTAAAAACCCTAATTAAAAAAAAGTCTGTCAATAGGTTCACGTTAAGAAATATGTTTTAATTTTTTAGTTTTAAAACTATCTCTTCACAGAAGATGTTGCAAAACTGTGCAGTCATTTATTTTACCCACAGAAACACACCAAGGACAACTATCTACATACTTACAGACACACTCACATATAACAACACAAAGGCTAGCTAGCCATATACATTTACATTTGTGCACACCATAAAAATGCTGTATTCTGTGAGGCTGAAAATAGAGCAGTTGGAAGTTCAATACATATATTTTTAGGACTCTCTTAGTGAATGAAATTCTTAGACACTAAAGCTAGGCTGTCATTGAAAGCCAACTTTCTTCACTATCATTTGACAGGTGTGTTTGGACAAGTAATGTCTACATTTGTTATTAAACTCAGACTATAAAGACAAAAATCTAGACAGGATTTATAGGTAGTATTTGAGGATTCTAAAATAAACATTTAATGTGAAGCTTTCTCTACTACTACTCATCCACTCCTGGGTATAATAACTGCACTCTTCCATCTGTGTCACTTGTTCTATTAATTATAGTATGCTATATTTATAATTTTTTGAAACAGTACTTTTTTCTATGCTGACATGATTTACAATGGGAGAAGGCAGTTTATAATAATATTCTGTAACCAGTAGTTCAAACATAAGTTGCAGTTTGTAAAGGTAACCCTTTTAATTTATATATTAGAAGAATAAGTGGATGATTATAGAAACTGGGAAATAATTTATCTATTAATTCATATGCTCGAAAACAAAAATTTTCATGCTATACAATGCAAACTACATTTGTTATCCATTGATAACAAATCTGATTTATAAAATAATTTATTGTAAATCAAAAATTTTAAATCAAAATTAAATCTTTTTTTCTGTAAATCAGATTTGTCATTAATGGATATCTTCTTAATAAAAGCTGCTGAAATCATAATCTTGTTATCTAGGCAATATAACCTTTCCACAATGAACCATTTCACAAAACAAAAAATGAGCTATGTGACTCTTTACATACTTGCTTCCTATGCCACACTGGTTTTATTCTGGGTCCTTCTTAGATTATGACAACCTATAAGATAACAGAAAGTTAACTTCTCTATAAAACATACATTTTTGAATTATTATTACATTTTTATTGGAAAACAAGAGGTATGCTTCTTGGTACAACTTCCAAAGGAAACTCTCCTTAGAGTAAAAATAAAATTTAGCTCCTTACACCTGTGCTCATTCAGATCAATCACATCAGTATCAGCAATCTGGACTATTGACAGCATCTCCTCAACATAACCCAAAGATGCTCCAGATATATAGAAAATGGGTTCACCTTTGTAATTATATAATGAAAAGACTTATTGCACTCCTTCTTAGACATGTTTCTAATTTGAGTACACTAAACTATTATTATGAATAAAATTATTTGATCTGTAAACTTATATATCCACAGACGTTTTATCTTTATCACTAATATTGTACAGCAACATCTGCTAACAATTTCTTATGCAGTTTCTTCAGTGCTCACTTTAATAAAAATTTAATTATCTGTTTTTAAAACTTCCGTATGCCAATTAGAACATATTAAAGAACTGCACAGTTAATATTTTCAGAAAAAATTATACTTGTATTCTATTAATTTCTTTTTGTAAATCAGATTTTTTTAAATGAAGCATGTGATTGGTCCTTAAATGGAAATACATTCATTCTCAGACCATTGGTAAACCTAGAAAATTTAGAATATTTTCAACCTTAAGTTTATGCATTTAGAGGAGATGATCTAAGTAATTTTAATGAACAATAGTAAATATCACATGGAATTGTAACTAGGAATTGTGTTTATTCTTTCTGCAAGAACTTATTTACTGTCTTCTATATCTGACACTATAGAGTTAATGCTGTAGAAACAAAGACGAACAAACTAAGAATGATTTTTGTTCTTATGATGCTTATATTGACATAGGTAAAGGAAAAAAATCAAGTAAATTCATTAGTAAAGTTACTTTATTATGTCAGATAATAAATTTAAGCAATTATTCTAGAAAACCACTTGTCAGTATTTGATAAATAAGATGCATCAGTAACCAAACACGGTCAACAGGGAGTCTAATAACTTAGGTGTCCATCACTAGTATATTTCATCAGTAAAATATGGTGGAACTTACTAGAAAAATATAATGCAGCAGTCAGATACAACATAGAACTATTCTAAAAGTATGTGGTCTCAAAAATTAGGAAACACAATAAAAATTATAGCACAATGACACTTATGTACTTGTGCAAATGAAAATATATACTTAATCAAAACTGCATTGCATATGTCCTGATAAAAACCCATACTTAACTACACATACTAAATATCAAAGCAGAGTCTCTGATGAATCAATCATGGAATGACAGCAGAGATCCAGACACCAAAAGAAAGAGTGATATAGATAGAGCAAAAAATAAAACAACAGGGAACTAACACACAATATTGTTTATAACTTCCCAAGGATTGAAAAATATTTCTAACTGACTCTCTGTGTCTGGGATTTAGAAAATGTATAAAGAACAAAATCAGCTGAATATGTGATCAGAAAATTTGCTAAAAAGTAATACAAATGGTGATCAACAGCATCATATGTAATTGGGAAACAGAATATAAAGCAATGATAGGTTACTTATTTCTTCTTTTATGGTTGCAAAAATGATAAACTTCAGAAATTCTGTACAACAAAAGAAGCAATCATTAGTGTGAACTGGCAACCAATAGAATGGGAATAAATTTTTGCAATCTACCCACCTAACAAAGGGCTAATATCCAAAATCTACAAA
>CAUYLG010013863.1:0-42935 GCA_963573385.1 Cacajao melanocephalus
TTGCCTGGGGATCACCTGCAGATGCTGCAGAACAGTAAGGGCTGCTGCCAGTTTCTTCTTCTGCTATCTTTGTCCCAGAAGGATACCCGCCAGATGTCAGTCTGAGCTCTCCTTTATGAGGTGACTCTTTGGATATACGGGAGTCAGGGAGCTGCTTGAGTAGACAGCCTGTCCTTTATAGGAGCTCACGTGCTGAGCTGTGAGCTCTGTTATTCATTCAGAGCTGCTGGGCAGATATGTTTAAGTCTGCTGCAGCAGAACTCATAAACCGCCCCCCCCCTTTTTTTTCCCCAGGTGCTCTGTCCCAGGGATTTAGGGCTTTATTTATGAGTTTGTGTTGTGCTGCTGCCTTTTCTCAGGGTTGCCCTGCCCAGCCAGGAGGCAGCCTAGTCACTGTCTGCCTGCAGAGGCTTTAGTGAGCAGCTGTGGGCTCCGCCCAGCTGCCGTGTGAACTTCCCTGCAGTCCTGTTTATATGGGTTTAGTTAGAACTGCCTCGGCAATGGCTGCCTACCTCTATATTGGCGGACTCTCTCTGTAGTGGCGGGCTGCCTCAACAATGGCGGACTACCTCTGTAGTGGTGGACTGCCTCGGTAATGTCAGACGCCCCTCCCCCACAGAGCTGGACCACCCTGGGTTCAGCTGTGCTTGCCGTCAATCTCTATCCAGAGCGTTTCAGATTGCTGTTTTTTTTGGTGGGGGTGGGATCAGCCGAGCCTGATCACCTGGCTCCCTGCCTCAGAGCCCCTTTTTTTCGAGTTGAATGGGTGACTCTGACTTCCAGGTGTTCCAGTCGCCTATTGAAAAGGCGCTGGGATCTGTGTGATTTCCCATGCAGTGACCCACTGCACCGGCTGAAACAGCCAAGCTGAGATTTGTGGCGCTTTTTTGCCCGGGAATCTCCTGGCCTGGCTCCCTGTTTCAGTCCCCCCCTTTTTTTTAAATCAGTTTAATGGGTCACTCTCTATCCCAGGAGCTCCAATCGCCAGCTAAAACGGCGCCCAGATCTGTGTATTTTCTGTGGAGAACCGCCACGCTGGGGCGCCAGCCAAAACAGCTGTGCAGGCCAAAACAGCTGCGTGGGCCATAACAGCCGCGTGGGCCATTAACAGCCGCACTGGCGACCTGTGGGGCTCCTCTGCCTGGGAATTTCCTGGTCTGTGGGCAATAAAAATCCGTCTGGAAATGTGGTGTCCACGCACCCTCCACGCTTTCGCTGGGAGCTGCAATCCTGAGCTGCTCCTAATCAGCCATCTTGGATCCCGTCCGGAAACTTTCATCTTGCGTGTGTAAGCTTATAGATTACCTCTTTAGTGTAGAGGGTGGAAACTAGTCACTTTAAGCACTCTGGGTTAGAAATAGGCACATAAACTGACCCTTAACACTTGTCAGGACATCTGACACATTCAGAATTGGAGCAGGGAAGGGAATATTGTTTCATTTAGTACAGCATCCTGTGGCATAGTAAGTCAGTATTTTGGAAGAAACAGAAACACGCTTCTGTTTCAAAGCTTGAAGGAAAGTGGGGCGGGGATCTGTTATGAGACCAAAGATTCTTCTCTCCACTGAACACCTAGTACAAGTAATATATTTAGTAGGTTTTGATTACTTATAGTTCACAAAATTAATAAAATTAGGCTGAAAAAGGTTAAATTACTTGACCAAGATCCCACTGCTATTAAATGTCAGTACTAAGCTAATTGTATTAAATCTTACAACTCTACAGTAATAATCTGGCATTAATGAAGGAAAGAAAATACTATTAGTACAGAAGCTATAATCACAGAGAGAGCCATTTCTTCATCTTGCAGAATTTGTTTCTCAGAACACTTAACACCCATTGCAGCTTTCTAGTAAAAGCCAGATGAAAAAATCAGTTACTTCTTAGCTGAGATAAAGGTGTGCCCCTGCATTTTCTTGAAAAATATCTTGATGTGGTGGAAATGAAACTACAAACAGGGTAGGTGGATTGTATTCTTTTTATTTTTTTCTCATTAACTTATTCACTCAGTTAAGATTGTGTGCACCTTTAAATACCAGAAAATTCTAGCAATAGCTTAAACAAATGAGGGAAGGGTGATTTTCTCACACAAGAAGTCCAGAAATAGGCAGTCCAGAACTGGTTCATCTGCTTCCCCATTTTTAGAAGGTTGGCTTTTGCCTTCCTGTTTCTTATTTCATGGTCACAAGATGGTTGTTATTTCTCCAAGCACTGGCTGTAAGGGGCAAGGTTTAAAAGCATAAGGTGATATATGTGCTATCTTTGCTAGGTAGGGCCTCTGAGAAACTTTATAGTAATCAGACTTCTTGTATCTTAGTGGCCAGAACTGTATCACATGGCCACTTGCAGCTAGAAAGTGACGAGACAATGCATAATGTCATGTTTCCTTCATTTAACATCTTCTAGTAATGATAGTCCAGGTACCTAAAATTATTGTAATAATGCATTGTACCTTTTAGATTTACATTGGTGCAAAAGCATACAGTGGAATTTAACCAAGTGGCGATGGCTAATTCAGATGGATCCGAAGCTATGCTGAACAGAGTGATGACAAAAGATAACATTGGTGTTGCTGTGGTATTAGAGGTCCACAAAGAACTATTTGGAGCAGGTGAGTGCAATGTAAAATATTCTTACTAAAAATAAACACTATCCCAAGTTTTTGCATCTCAAAACAAGTGAAGATAATTTTGCTGTGATTTATTGCAATTTACCTTCTTTTGAGGAAATCTAAGGGAGATGGGCAGGAAAAGAGCATCAACTGTGTAAAGCATCATATATTTCTTGGGATATTCTGTGCTCTCTATCACAGTCTTTTTTACTTACCACATAATCTCTGTAAAGTCTTTTTTAATATGCCATTAATCTCAGAAGGTTCTTTGAAATAGGGAATGTTTTGGTTAGGCTGAATTTAGAAATTATGACGACTTGGTCCTCTTTTTGAACCGTATTTTTAGCTTCTTGAGTTTGAATCTTTTGTCTTTAAGGTTAAGGACTTGGCATATTTTCTCTGGTTTCTTTGTTATATCTCAGTCATTGTCAGGGTAAGAGCAGGATCTTTTATCTACATGGTACTTTAGCATTTTAGATTATTTATAGCTTCCTTCAGACTCAGAAACTCATTATGTACTTTTTATTATAGAGACCTTTTTATCCCTCCTACTGCCTGCCTTGGAACATTTCATTGTTTACTAGTACATTTTAAGCAAGAAAGGAGTGAGACTACATCAGGGTTTTGTTCCCCCTGTACTTTTTGTAGAAGAAAAGATTATTTTTGCCTTGACTATTGATTTCAATTATTCAGACCATAGATATATGTCAAACCTTCTTTTCTCACCATACTTTAGTTTATCCATTATCACAGATAATCTTTGATATGAAATTTTGAACTGTTTACTTTTCTTAGCTCCTCCATTTTTATCTACTTTTATGTCCTTTACAATCTTACTCCTCCCAAAAGTTTGGTGCTTTTTTTCCTGATATTGTGGAGAAGTTCTTTTGGAGTTTTACTCCTCTTTTAAGGAGTAGACGAATAATTCTAAATAGTAGACATTTCATGTTCTGAAATACATATCTCTTACACTCCTAGAAGGAGAATTTATATAGTACTTATGGTTCCTTTGAAGGGGAATATTTTTAGTATTGTGAATACTTAACCTGTGGCTAAAAGTGATACTCTAAAACTTCTAGGAAAAGAAAATAGCTTAGAAGATTTGGCTACAGGTGTTTATCTTATGATCAAATTGCTTTAAAGGTGACTATGTCATGTATAACAGATACTTCAGATTCTTGCTTTCTCGACATTGAAGGTAATTATAACTTAGCAAGACTGGAAAGAAACTTTACCAAACTAGTAGACTTAGAAAATTAGCTCTTTTCCCCCAAAGTTTATATTCCAGTAGAAAAATTTGAGACATTTCTATATAAACTTTAAAAGAAAAATTAAATTTTTGTGTTCATGGATAGTTCAATAGTTTAAAGGTATATAAAGTAAAAAGTGAGAGATTCCTTATCTACTCTAGAAATAACTCTTGATTTCTCTATAGACTTACTAACATACAGCATGTGAGTATATATATTAATAGTTTTTCATCTTAAATAATTTATGAATATCTGTCAGTAAATGTTAACTGTGTTTAATTTTCAAAAATCTTAATGTATTAGCCTATCTACCACTTGGAAAGTACTATGTTAATGTTTATTTTAACAGAATTAAAAAACATAATTGTATAGAATTACAGGAGGAAAAAAAAACCCTAGAGATATTCTAGTTGAATATTTCATTTCCCAAATGAATCTGGTTAAGTTACTGACCCAAGACTACGTAAAATAATTAGTAAGAAAGGCAAGTCTAAAACTGAAGTGTCCAGACTTTTGTAGCACACTACTCTCTAATTCTGGTATATGGTATGAATTTGTGTAGGTAGCAAATCGCTTTCTTATTTTATATTATATAGGTGAATATAATATACTGCCTTTTACTATTGACCTGTCACTGTTGTGCTGTGTCGTGCTTGGGAAATGCAAGGTGAATGAGTAGTAGACGGTAGGAAGAATTTAAATTAAGGTTTAGGTAACTCAACCAAAAACCTGCCTTACTACATTATTGTGCTATTTAGATGACAGATTTAAAGGGCTGTGCCAAAACATGTTGTGGGCCAGATTTAGCCCAAGGGCTACAGTTTGCCAGCTTGATCTAGGAGAGTAAATCCCTTAGTAGGATTATCAGAATGTCAGTCCTTTAGCTTCTAAGAATTACTTTATGAGATAAAAGGGAAGGTATAAATTCATGGAAAAGAATAAAGAAGTGGCTCTGGATCATTTTGAGAAAACCTGAGGATGCCACATTTCTTGAAACATAAAGCATAACTTTGTCTTCTTTTTGTAATGTTTAAATTTAGGTATGAAGCCTATTCATGCTGCAGATAAACAGCTGCTTATAGTGGCAAATGCCCACATGCATTGGGACCCAGAGTATTCTGATGTGAAGCTCATCCAGACCATGATGTTTGTCTCAGAGGTTAAAAACATTCTGGAGAAAGCCTCTAGTAGGCCTGGCAGCCCAACTGCAGATCCTAATTCCATCCCGCTGGTGCTATGTGCAGATCTTAACTCATTGCCAGATTCAGGTATTTATAACATCATTTCCTCACTGCTTTCAATTTCTCTTTTACTCTTGGTTCAGAGGCCAGCTACCTCTTAAATTTTGAGTAGATAATTTCTCTTCTAAATTAGGGAATGTATCAGCAAGAATCCCATGGATGGGACGCAGGATAATATAAGAGAGTTTAATAAATAAGCTATTCCCAAAGGTGTGTTGGCTGGTTTAAGGGAAACAAAGCAATAAATGATGCAGTACTCTGCCACTAGGGGATTTAGTAGTTGATCCCTTTATCACTCCTATACCTAAAAGAGAAAGTGGTGGGAGCTGTCATCAGAACTTAGAAAAAATACAGTTGTAGGAAAGGGCCATAAAATAGGAGTGATGGCTTTGAATTGCATGAAGCAGTCAATCCCTGGCAAACCAACAAGAAGCAAGCCAGGGGAATATATACTCTTACCTTACTCTGTTTCTGTCCTCTCATCTCCTGCCAGTCTGCCCATTGATCAAATCCAATAGAAGCTAGAGGGGGGAGGGATTTGCAGTTGATGCAATAAAGATCAGCTTCCTGAGGCACAGAGTGTACTGGAGAAGGGTAATCTGAAGGGGCAGCCAGAAAGCACTCATTACAGGTAGCTCTCTGGTTTAATAATATTAGCAACTTTTAAGTGAATTCATTAAATGATATTTGGATACTATTAGTAGGTACAGAAGAATGATAAAAAATTCTCCTACGGCTTCATATTACTTCTTGAGCTCCACTAAACTAGTTTATGTCTGAACTTACATCATTTTACTTTTTATAAAAATCATTTCTGTATTTTCGGTATCAAATGAAAATATTAAAGTATACTCTTTTGCTAATACCAAAGCATATGCTAAATTTTGTATATTATCACTACTAGACTATTTTAAGTCATTTAAAGTAACAATAAATATAACCTAAATGCTTACACTTGGAATATTAAAAAAAAAAAGTCACTGAACTTGAAAAACATCTTTTGCTTCTTAGCAAATAAGTGCTGAAATTATTGTTCATAAATGTTTGTCTTTAATCTCTAGCCTAATTGGCACTTTAACAACATGCTCCTTTTCTTAATCCTTTCTTAAGGTGAATTGCTCTCAAGTGCAAGTTTTTCTCCTTCTATATTTGATTTGTTAAAGCCAGTTAGCTGTCATCTGGTAGCACAACATAGTGAACTGACTCTGGTGCCAGAATGTCATGCTTAGATCCTGATTCTGCTACTTAAGAACTATGCAATCTGTGACTAAGTTCCCCTCTCCCTCTCTCTCTCTCTCTCTCTTTCTCTCTCTCTCTCTTTCTCTCTTTCCCTCCCTCCCTCCCTCTCCTCCCTCCCCTCTCCCCTCGAGACAGAGTTTCACTATTGTTGCCGAGGTTGGAGTGCAGTGGTGTGGTCTCAGTTCACTGCAACCTCCACCTTCTGGGTTTAAGTGATTCTTCTGCCTCAGCCTCCCAGGTAGCTGGGATTACAGGCGGCACTACCATTCCCAACTAATTTTTGTATTTTTAGTGGAGACAGGGTTTCACCATGTTGGCCAGGCTGGTCTCAAACTCCTGACCTCAGGTGATCCACCCACCTTGACCTCTTAAAGTGTTGGGAGTTTACAGGTATGAGCCACTGCACCCAGCCTAGTTCCTCATTTTTAACAAAGGGATAATCCTGTTATCTACTTCATAGAATTGTTTGTGAGATTTACATGGATAAAGCACTTAGAACAGTGCCTGGCATGTGGTGAATACTAGAGAAGTGATAGTACCTTCTGAGCTATTTACAATACTGATATTGTGCCCATCACATATTCATTATATCTTACTATCAATCCTTATTACAAATAGATGACTCTAACAGTGTTCACTAATCATCATAAACGTTTTGATACTGTTTTCATGTTTGCTAATTTAGTGGAAGCAGTGCGCTTTTCTGAATGCTGTTCTCTTCAGCCTTGCATTTTTAGCCAAGTGATATACTTCTGGCATGTAATGTTCTTTATAGTGTCAGACTGAGAAAACTCACTCTAGCTCAAAATAAAGAATGATATTGTCTAGCTGACACTAGACATTGAAATGAAATGTAAGATCTGTTTTTGTTGTAAATGACTTTTTATTAATATGCTCTACTTACATATTTGCAAAGTTGTTGATTGCTTAGAATGGGGAAATACTAAAGAGAGATAGTGGTTTGGAATAATTTTCCAAAAACTTTAGGGTTAAGATTTTCCTGGCGAATGCCTTCCTAGGTCCTGGAAATCATTTTTAGCCTGAAGAACCACTAGGAAAACTAAGGATATTTTTGAGTGTTCCTGATATATTTTGTTCTAAAATAGGCAAACACCCTTTGATTCATTTGATTGAATCATATGAAATGGCTGGTATTTGATTTTTTAATTTTTAAACAATGACAAAAGGCAGTTTTATATGGCTAAACCTAGTAAAACCACTCTGAGCCTGGTAGATTAACCTGATAACAAGACTTGACTGTGAAGCCTTGTGTAAGTTCTAAATGCTAAATGGAAGTGTTTCTTCTTTATTCTACTAGGTGTTGTGGAATACTTAAGCAATGGAGGAGTAGCTGACAACCATAAAGACTTCAAGGAACTAAGGTACAATGAGTGTCTTATGAACTTCAGCTGCAATGGAAAGAATGGAAGCTCAGAAGGGAGAATCACACATGGCTTCCAACTTAAGAGCGCCTATGAAAATAACTTGATGCCTTACACCAATTACACCTTTGATTTCAAAGTGAGTGGCAGCCTTTGGGAAGGTGTAGAAATTATTTCAGATACAAGCATATAACAAGAGAGGTGTAAATTCTTTATGATTAATTGTATAATCTTCAGGAATTTTTAGATTCTTAAAATGTCTAGGCTAAGTATGCACCTAAATATAAGTAGATTTATTGGGTTTTGTGGCTATTGTTGTCTTAAATTCTTTTTGCTCTCTCATTTGTTTAGATTTCAAATGATATTGATTACAGTAACTTCTAAAATGCTCACTAGGTACCAGGCACTGGTCAAAGCACTTTGATATATTAATATAGTTAACCCTTACCTGTTCAAATTATTCCTTTCAGCAGTAACTAGCCCCCTGGCCCCCCACAGAAAAGCACTGAGTATAGCAAAACTCACTTTGAATGAATGTGTATAGTATTTCCTGAATATTTTCTTCGTACTTTCCATTGATATCTTCGTATCTTTAAATTTTTCAGGTTTCTTTCTGGGATAGTGTTAGAGAAGGTTGTACTTCGGGTCTATTTTATATCCATGCATTTGTACTAATATATTCCCAGGCAGTGAAACACTCTAAAAGGAAAAGCATTTTTTGACAAATATGAAAAAAAATGGAAAGGCTGATTGTATAGGACCAGCTATTCTTTAGAAAGACAGATTGTGGTGGTTTTATGTAATCTCTTTCCCAGTGCTAGTTTTCTGATCACTCCATCTACCTGTAGCTCTGCTATTGTACCTCTCTTTGACTTTCTGGCATTTCAGACGTCTATAGTAGAATCTTACACTATCTGGAAAAATGCAAATGTTAGAAAGTGGTTTGGTATAAAAAGCCTAGAGAGAAGTAATAGAATACCAAAAGAAATTTACAAAATGGCATCTCTTACATCTCCAGTAACCTTTTTCTATTTTTAGTGAGTGTTAGCTCCTTTCCAAGAAACAAATAGTGGGAGGAAGAAACGAAGTTCGTGTGTTGTTACTAATCAGCTTTCATGATCATGTCGTTAAGAAAAATTGCTTAGAAATTGAATCTAATTTAGTATTTTTGCTATTAGAAAAGATAATTCAATCCAGTGATAATTCATTTTGTTTCAGTCACTTGTAGGCAGTGATGTGCTGGTAAATATTTAATAATCAGCTTTTTGGTAAAAGCTCTGATTTGTGGTATTTACCAATTTCTGTAGTAAGTACTTCTACTGCAGCAGAATCCAGTCTCCCAACATGATACCATTGAAGGCAGAGTTGGGAAGAGGTACTAGAAAACTAGTACTAGCCGACTCTAGCACATCATTGCTCTTATGTAAGCTTAAAGGAACACCTTTTAATGATGCACAGTTTACCATAGCTTAAATCCTATCCTTGTAACTATAGTGATATGTATCTGGCAGCCTAACCCAGAAAACCTGTAATAAAGTTCCCGAAAATAAGTGTTTAGTAATTCTGTAACTATTATTGTTGTTTAGGTATGTGTGTAGGTAAAAAGAAAAAAAATTTTTTTTCTATTTCACATAGACTTTTTTTTTTTTTTTTTTTTTTTTTTTTTTTGAGATAGGGTCTCAGTTTGCCACTCAGGCTGGAGTGCAGTGGCAGGATTTTGGCTAACTTCAGCCTCAAACTCCTGTGCTCAAGACATCCTTCTACCTCTGCCTCCCAGGTTGCTGGGACTACAGACACACACCACCACACCCAGCTAATTTTTTGTATTTTTAGTAGAGACAGGGTTTTGCCATGTTGCCCATGCTGGTCTTGAACTCCTGGATTCAAGCCATCTGCCTGCCTAGACCTCCCAAAGTGTTTCGATTACAGGTGTGAGCCACTGCAACCAGCTTAGGCTTTGTTTTTTCAAGACAGAGTCTTGCTGTGTCGCCCAGAGTGGCACAGTCATGACACACTGCAGCTTCACTCTCCTGGGCTCAAGTGATCCTCCTACCTCAGCCTCCTGAGTAGCTGGGACTACAAGTGTGCGCCACCATGCCTGGCTAATTTTTGTATTTTTGAGGTTTTTTTGTTTTTTGCTTTTGTTTTTTTTGGTAGAGACAGGGTTTCACCATGTTGCCCAGGCTGGTCTTGAACTCCTGGGCTCAAGCAATCCGTCCACCTCGGATTCCCAAAGTACTGGGATTATAGTTGTGAGCCACTGTGCTCAGCCTGGACTTTTTAAAGGCTTACTTTTTACTTGTCTTTAAATCAAAAATCATAGAAACACAATTTGGGACATTAATCCACCTTCCTCAGACATCTGAATCAGTTTAAAATTACTTATTGACGGTCCTTCAAAAGGTCTTACATGTGTTAATAATGGAATCCAAAATCCCACTGAGCCGTTTACATTGTTCAAATAAATACGGTTAAAGAACTAGAAATGCCTAGCTCAGAGAGTGTTTGATGTTTGGATGTGTAAGATAGGATCAGAGAGAAAGGTAAAGGTATAAGTTGGTGGGAAAGAGGCATATATGGGAAGATCAGTAGGCTGGCCAGATGGATGGAATGAGAGGATAGAATAGTGTAGGAAAGAAGGATAGCTAGATACTAAACTAAGGACACACCTTGAGTAGAGAGAATTGAGCTCTTAGTCCAAGTAACAGAGAATTAATTTCAGTTTTATACATATATTTTACAAAATTAATGCTATCTCAATATTGAAAGCAATCAGTAAAAAAGAATAGGTAACATCAAATATAAAATGCCATGTGATCAGCATTAAATACAGAACCAATTGTATTAGTGAGGGGCCACTGTATCAGAGAGGTGTTAAATTTTGTTTGCTTGGCTTAGCATTTGTTTATTTTCTTGGTCCTTGAACAAGATAGAAATGTAGAAAAGAGATATATAGAGTTCAGATTCATTTAATTGCAAACTGATTTGGAATGAACTGAAGGGTAAACAATTCGAAGAATTACTCCTTTTTCAACATTACTTTCAGGCCAGGTAAGTTTAATAAACACCTTAATTCAAACCTACTGCTGCTGCTCCTCACCCCATCCTCTAATCTGAGGGTGTGCTCGAATCATTTAATTAAAAAAAAAGGAAAGGCAGCTTTTATAGCAAATAGTAAACTTTTCTGTTACATTATGAAATTGATACTGTAATTTTCTGGCATTCTTTTAAAAAACAAAGAGCATAATGGTAACTCAGTATTTTCATTGTGTTTTGACTTTTTTCTCAAATATAGTTCTATAGACTTATACAATAGTAGTCCTTACTAATGTAAAGAGTGCATTTTCCCACATTAGTATTATACCTTTTAAAAAAGAAACTGACTCAAAAGGTTAAAAATCATTAGTCTATAATCTCCTTTGTGCATATGATCAAAGTTAGGGATCCTTCTCGTGTATGCATATGTACAAATATGTTGGGTGAATTCACAGACATAACCTGGCTAAGGGTTTTGATAAGAGTTTTTACTCTGGGTATTTCAAGCCAAGAAAATAGTTACAAGTGATATGTTCAATTAAAAACATCTTCCTGGAGTGTTCAACATTTTTATCTTGGAGCCTACCTTTGCAAAGAACTCTAGCAGCTGATGTGTGTGATGGCAGTCTAATAAAGTTGTAAGATAAAGGAGGATTTGTTTTGTTTTGTTTAGACAGTCTCACTCTGTCGCCCAGTCTGGAGTGCGGTGGCACAATCTCGGTTAACTGCAACATCCACCTCCCAGGTTCAAGCGATTCTTGTGCCTTGGCCTCCCTAGGAGCTGGGACTACAGGTGCACACCCCCACACCCAGCTGATTTTTATATTTTTAGTAGAGATGGAGTTTCACCATGTTGGCCAGGCTGGTAATAAACTCCTGGCCTCAAGTGATCCTCCTATCTCTGCCTCCCAAAGTGCTGGGATTATAGGCATAAGCCACTATGTCTGGCCTTACGGGAGGTTTTATTCACCATAAGTAATTGAGATTATTTCATTTGTTTTATTTTAGAGTTAAAGCAAAAAGTTATCTCATAACTTTTTGAAAAAAGGTTTTTCAGGGAGAAATAAAACTACCCTGATCCTTATTCAATTTCTAAAATCACTGTAAAACTACGCATTATAACCAAAATGAAAAGATAATACCTTATGATCCTATCATTTTTTGACTATTTGAACTTGGAGTCCCCTGGACTCCAGTAAATTCCTTGATTTGTGGCAAAGTAAGGTTGGATAAGGGCTGCTTTCTTTTTGTTAAGAGACAGAGTCTTGTTGTCACCTAGGCTGGAAAGCAGTGGCACAGTTATAAGTCAACGTAGCCTCAAACTTCTGGCCTCAAGTGAGCCTCCTGCCTCAGCTTCCCAAGCAGCTTGGACTATAGGTGCATGTCACCATGCCTGGCTAATTTTTAATATTTCTGTAAAAACCTGGGTCTCATTATGTTTACCACGCTGGTCTCGAACTCCTAGGCTTAAGCATCCTCCCACCCCAGCCTTCCAAATGGCTAGGATTACAGGCATGAGACACTGTACCTGAATCTTCTCCCTTAGCAAAGGAACAGTTTTGGTATTTTGATATTGGTCAAATAAAAATCAACAAACTGAAATAATTATGTCTAAAATCTCACAACATAAAAATCTGTTTTCATTAAAAATTTCTGTTTTTTAAGTAGCCCATTTCATTATACCATTTAAAGTGTTGGCTGAAAATCATCAATAATATTTGTAAATAGGTTTTTACTGGTGTAGAAATATTTCTCCCTACTTGGGCTCAGGTTCTCTTGATATGAATAAGAACTAGATAAGAAGATACTTGATTTTGCTACCATGCATACACAACCTGGTTTAATAATAGCCCTCTGGTTTTGAAACTTACACATATTTGTGAAAATGAGTATTTTAAACTTAGAATAGTTAGCTGTGTAATGTTTTGTATGTATGTAGCATTTGGGAAAGCTGAACTAGGATTAACAAATCCATAAACATGGTTTACTACGGCTTCAGTCAGGTGTGTTTAGATATCTTCATATGCAGATAATTGAAGATAATGCTATTAACTATATATGTGCTTATATAAATATTCTTTTTTTACTAATAGCCAATAAGATTAGTACAGGTTCCATTGTATTTATACTGATATATTAGATTTCACTAAACCAAGCAGGCCAATTCTAAACATGACTAGACATAATTTAATGGATTTAGCTTCTCAAATTATCACTTATGCAGGAATGGAAGGATTTATAATTCCAATAGGGTGCTATGTTTCCCTATTGAGCCACCTTTATTTCATGTAATACCCCTTGAAGATTTGAGCCTTATTTGACCCACTGTCAAGACAACAGGTACCAGAAGAAAGGATACTCAGTTTTTTAGTTTTTATAAATTATAGATTGTTGTTTGTATATTTTGAACTTTTCTTTTTATTTTTTTTTTCCTACCCCAATCTCTTTCCAGGGCGTGATTGACTACATTTTCTATTCCAAGACTCATATGAACGTGCTTGGTGTCCTGGGGCCTTTAGATCCTCAATGGCTGGTTGAGAACAACATCACTGGGTGTCCACACCCTCACATCCCTTCAGACCACTTCTCACTGTTAACACAACTTGAACTCCACCCTCCACTCCTGCCTCTTGTCAATGGTGTTCACTTGCCTAATCGGAGGTAGTGGAGTACTGCCCCGCCAAGACGGGGATCTGTTGCTATGGACCTGTACAGTTGTAAATCAAAGTATGTGGAGTGAAGTATGGCCATCCTTAAGCTGCTTCTTCAGGTTTCTTTCATTATGTGTTTGCTGTAAGACTTTGTACATTTTCGTGCATATTGGTTTCATTTGGCAGTAGGGCTGGAACCAAAGTATTACTCTCTTTCCAAAATTTTAATTTAACATGTTTTTAAATTGGACCTTCTTTATATTGTATTAAGAGCCAGCATTCAGAATTGATAAATTACTAATTTGAGGCCCAACAACAGTATTTGTTTTGGAAAAACAAATACTTTCTTTTGGATGGTTTCAGTGAGCCAACCATTTTTATAAAGGCAATTTTTAAAACTATAAATATAAGGTTTTAAACTGAATGATGATATACCTTCCAGGGAAAACCTTCTTGAATTTTTCCTTTATAACAAACTGATTTTTGGATTCCCAAGTCATTTGCACATTAACAGAGCTCTTAAATTTGCTCACTTTCTACATAACTGTGATATAGCTTCTGTGCATTATAAGAAAATTTGAAAAATTAAAGATGGTCGTACAGTATGCTTTCATAAGCATGTAACACCACGTGACAATTTGTTGCCAAATGCTGGTTGGTTGGGGTTGTTTAAAGGAATCATTTTTGGTTTTTTGTCCCCTCTATTAGTTATAACCTTATGAGAAGTGTTAATTCTAAGCCTGTCTCTCAAGTTTATTTATAGAGAAAGAGTAAGTATTCTATATTGCCACACATCTTGAAAATAGAATGCGGTACATTTAGGATGACCACAGAATGAATTTTTTCTTATTCCACTTCAACCTTCTTTTCTGTCTGGTTGTACTGGGAAAACAGATGTTATATGACTGATATCATTTTTGCCATTATAGTCAGACGTTAAAAAGAAAAAAATCTGCTGAATAAAAAGGCCTTGATCAAAGTTTCAGATGGGGAAAACCATACAGATACTTTGTGTTTCCAACGTAAGATGTTATGTGGCTGTTGGTTTTTTGAGATGACAGTGCAAAGGATTTGGGAGAGAGAGAACAAATTTGGGGCAGTGGATGAAAACCTTGGGTCATTTTCCAGACTCTAGCTGCCAAATGACCATCATATGCTTTTAATCTTTGTTTCTGTTGTCTGTCAGGGTTGAATTAAGAAGCTACTGGTTTATTCCCAACTGTCGATGCCTTTAGATATGTTGGAATCTTTTTTTTTTTTGCCTAGGAGGGGCCAGTTGAAAATCTGTGACTCATGAGGCAGTAAACAGAATACTGTTTTCTGGGGAAAAATTGGTTGGCTACTTGATGTTAATTATGGCACAGTAACAGGAAAAGGTTGTGTCTGTGTTTTTAAGTTTTTCTTTATTCTGCTTTTTTGCTGCTATAAGAGTTTTCTGAAATTTATATTTTAAACTTTTCATGCACTTTACTGTTTCTAGTCTCAAAATGTGATATTTTTAATAAACAAGAAATTTTCCATTATGTGAATGAAATTTTAAAAGAAAATAGCCTATATTTGTGACTCACTAATATATAAAGTACAGGTCAAATTTAAATTATTTAATTAGTTTTAAATATACACAATTTGTCTCCTCTTTCAATCTTGACATCTTAGGCTGTTTTATTAGTCTTAAATGATGCATTTACTTTGGTTATTTTATGCTAATTTCTTCCATAGTAAATTAATCAGGCTATATAAGATAATATTTCCCCAGAAGGGTAATTTTAGTGGGATGAGGGTGGTGGGATGATGTAATATCATACATGGGCTTGCATCAGAAGGGTTCTGTAAAGCCTAAACTCCCTTTTAAAAGTGCCTAGTGATAGAGGCGTTGTCATCTATTATAATTGGAATGTCGTCGTAGTTCAGTGAATTTTGATGTAAATAAAATATTCTTTTAAAATGTTAAAGTACCAGAATAAACAAAAAGAAATGACCCTTAAGATGACAGATTTTCCTCAACATGCAGGTTTCCCTTCTTATATACCTCAAGTATCCAACATCTAGCCATGCAAATTGATTACATGAAGCATAGTACTGGAAAGTAGAATAGCATGAAAAACTTAATTTTGTGGACATTACCTTTTTTTGTAATCAGCTACTGTATGTTTTAGATGTTTTGTTTCGGGTGAGTTTTCCCGCTCTGGAGGTATATGCACTAACAAAACATTTTCCTCCTTTCATATGCGCATGTTAATTAGCAATGTGAGCAATATTTCCTACCATACTTCACTCCCAATATTTTTTGAGATGTTTGTATAAAATGGAATTTAAAGTTCACTTATGATTGTATATGAACCACAGAGGAGCCCATTTATTAATAAAAAACCTTTTTTAATAGTTAAATGTAGAGGGAAAAAATAAAAAAAAAATTGGGAAACATTGTACACAGCTTAAGTTTATTTTGTGTATGATTGAGGCACTCTGTTGCAGGAAGGTGTGTAATTGGGTTCTCTCTGCTTCAAATACGCTCTTTCAAACCATTCATTATCCTGTGTATTTTTAATGTGGTTTTAGTAAATGTTGGTAGTAGCTCTGTTGAAGTAGGTAATTGTGCTACGTTTTGGGTGGTACACTCTTGGGGCATGGTAACCCAAATTTCATGTGCACGGTTTCCCTTTAGCCCACTGCCCAAATTTCACACACCCTTCACCCTTTGTTCCCTTTGTAAAAGGAGTGGTATCTGTTTTGAGCTGCCAATTCAGATGATCAGAAATGCTGCTTTCCTCAGCATTGTCTTGTTAAAACGCATGCCATTTGGAACTTCTTTGGCAGTGAGAAGCCAAAAGGAAGAGGTGAATGACATATATATATATTCATTGAAAGTAAAATATATATGCTCATATACTTTCTAGTTCTCAGAATAAGTTAATAAGCTTTATGCCATTGGGCTGCTGCATATTTTAAGCAGAAGATAAAAGAAAATCTGGGCATTTTTAGAATGTGATACATGTTTTTTAAAAACGTAAATATTATTTCGATGTTTGTCTAAGAACTGGAATGTTGTTTAAATTTACTAAAACAGTGTTGTTTGAAGAAGAGAAAACTGTACTGTTTGCCATTATTACAGTCATACAAGTGCATGTCAAGTCACCCACTCTCTCAGGCATCAGTATCCGCCTCATAGCTTTACACATTTTGATGGGGAATATTGCAGCATCCTCAGGACTGACATCTGGGAAAGGCTCAGATCCACCTACTGCTCCTTGCTTGTTGATTTTGTTTTAAAATATTGTGCCTGGTGTCAACTTTTAAGCAACAGCACTGCCTAAAAGCAAGCAGAGAACAGAATCCCAGCACCATTCTATAGGCAACTTTTTAGAATTCAGATATAGTAAATCTGTTCCAGATTTATGATGTTTTATGTAAAAAAAAATTTTGTATAATAACATAGCTGAATATTTTTGTTTCATTTCTTTGATGTAAGGCGTGTGAACGTTCGTTTGAATATCACATGTTGAAGTCAGGTATGGCACAATGGGTTCTGAGACCAGCTTTTCCTCCCCTCCCATTTGCCTTGTTCCAAGCTCTTTTCAAATTACTTTTCTGATATTCATAGGCAAATATTTAATTTTACTAATTAGCATCCTGTGTGAATGTATTAAAGAAGCCAACTGTGTTTTAGTGTAGTTGGCAAAAATATGAAAGCTCCGTTTTTTATTTGCCCCTATTTTTTTGATGTCTAAAAGTTATATACTAAATCACAGAGAAGCAAGGGAGAAAGTTGAAAGATATCTAAGGCTCATATCACTTGATTCTATGGTAGATTATATTAGAATTGAGGATGTGGCACATTAAAACTGTAACATGGGCAAATATAGTGTTCTATTTTAAAATTCTAAGTTTATATTGTTAAATGGGTGAAAATTTAAGTTTGTATTTGCATTTCCAAGCATTTCTAAAACTCACTAATGCCATCTATACTTCTTTTAGTATGAAACAAACAGCAGAGTATAGAAAGCACAAGGAAGAATAGGCTAAATATATTATTTGAAGAACCAGAGACATATAACCATATCATTATGTCATTCCTAATACATGGCTAGATTTTCTAATGATAAAAAAAATTGACTGTGTCCCAATGCTTATTTATTTGATTCTAAGCTTTTTTATTCTGAGTTTCCAAGATATTTTAATAGCTTTGCAAAATATGCTGACTGATCAGTTTTTGCTACAATAATGTTTTTTATAGCAAGCAAAGACTTTATGGCACATTTTCAAAATAGCACTCATACATACTTAAATTTTGACAGAAATGTGGATTCTCACATTGGTAAGATACTCTTTTTTTTTCCCACCTGCCCTATCCTTTGAAAAAGGTCACTTTTCTAATGTGTAGCAGATCATTTATGCCTGTCCCTTTGAATTGTACCATGTTTGAAGAACTGTGTGAATTGTAGGTAGACAAATTAGGAAAGCCAGAAACTTAACTTAAAGTTTTGAATTTGTAAACAGATGAGAACTTCTATACTATGGTTGCTTTGGGTGATTCTAATTTTGTAATAGCATCATGATCACCAAAAGTAAATTCTAACACTTTAGGACATCTTTAATCTGGCTTATTTACCAAAGTTCTAATCTGTTTAAGAACAAGATGCCAAGAGCATCTCTCATTTTATAGAATGATGTGCTTATCTTTATAAGTATCACCTAAAAGTTTGAGGGTAAAAAGAAAGAAGTAGCAGCCCTGTAGCTATACTACAGGATGTCTTGAACAAGATTCACAGAAAGAAATAAAAAAGCAGTTCTTTCCAGGAAGGTGGTAAGGAAGAGCATGCTTATTTCTTGTTTTAACCAAATACATTCTTTATGTAAATGTCTCTATTAAACCACAAGTCCTACACCAAGAATAGGTGATACCAGGAAAATACCAAGCTTTATTAACTTAGTTGGCAATTTCTTGTGGCTTAAGTTTGGTTAGACTTGGGTTATTCTCGGAACCAAAGGAAAATAAACATGTTGAGTTCTTCATTCAACAGACATGATGTTGAAGTAATGGAATATTTTTTAAGCAAAATAGCTTTCACTTTCAGAGCATATGAAATAAGGACATTTGTGCTTATTAAATGTTAATTTTTATGGTACATTGTATAAACTGAGTAGTATTGAACTGCATTTAGAAGTATGTCATCAGAAATCACATTATGAAAAGGATATACAAATGCCAAGTGATATGACTCTTTTGGCATGGTAGCATGGTCCATTCAGCTTTCAGAGGGTATACATTGGTGTCTATTACTATTTTTTTTTTAGAACAATCTCTCAAAATTTAGATAATTTCCCAGTTGTATGTCTGTCACTTTTAACTCTAAAGCATAAGAATCACGGTAACCCTCTCAGAAGTGGTCCTTTCTTGCTCATTTCAGTTTCGTGCTAATTTCAGATTACTGATGTATTTTCTTTCAAGCTATCAATTGTCATATGTACCACATTTATTTAACTTGTAGTTATCTGAAGTCACAAAATTGGTTCAGCATTGATGTCAAACAATGGCTTTGCTTCTTACTTAACAGACTTAGTATCCTGCTGCTTGTTTTAATCTTGATGCAGTAAGTGATGCAGTATCTGGGTTTGTATTTACTTAAAAACTGTACTGTTCTTTCTCTGTGCTTAACTTGCTGAAAATATATTCCCTTACCTGTGAAATTCCTGAGCGGTGCTCTGCCAACTTCTCGGGGGGAGGGATTTGAATGGCTGTGTTACTGCACACTGGATCTGGAATTGTTTGGGGTTATGAGTGGCAAATTTCTTAAACACCAGCAGCACTGAGAAGTGCACTATGGGCATTCGTACAGTTGTCCAAATGCAAACAATTTTTTCATCTTGGAGAAGCTGAGATACAGAGTTCAATAGAAATACTTGGAATATTTTGAGAAAGTTGAATGTTTCATCTTTGGCTTTGTCTCTGGAGTGGGGAAATATGGAGGGCTTTTTTTTTTTTCTTTTAAGAGAGTGTTTATGTGCTTTTTCTCTCTATAAGGGCCAGGGTGTTGGTCAAATTCACCATGGATTAATTTATATCTTCTATTGTGATTTTTTTTCAACTATATAACAAGTGCCAACTAATTGTCCATGGGACAATCTACTTTTCCACTCAATTTATCATTTGAGTAGGGAAAGGTTCATTTATTTTCGTTACCTGGCATTAAGTTAAAGAATTCATTATTTTGCCTACATTTGAGTCATTTTGTGGCCTATAAAGTGTTTTTGTAACTATCTAATTATAATGATTGGAAAGCAAAGCACATGACTGTAAAACCAAGCAAGGTGTTTTACTAACTTTTTCCCTGAATACTTGGTAGTTTCTATTGATACTATTCCAAAACAAATTCTGCTGTTTTAGGTTGTATATTTACTTTGCTTTTGTTCTAAGAAAAAGCCAAGCACTAAATCAACTTGTTATTGTGTTTAAGTAATCAGTTAAAAATCTAAGTTTTTTTTTTTTTTTTTACGTTAGAATACTCAATGAAGTGCCATGTACTTGTAGCTTGCTAGTGTTTAATGTTTAATAGACTGGTTCTGTAGGTGTTTTAACCATTTAACACTCTCTGCCATCCCTGGAGAAAGTGGTTCTTCTCTTACTGAACACATTCTCTCTGACGAAATCACCAGCTGCTTTATTTTTCTATTTATTACAGTTAAACAGTTGATGAGGTCTGAATCTTGACCAAAACTGCTCAGCTGAGATGTTTTTCACAATAGACACTGTACAAAGTGTGCGTGCAAAAAGGACACGGTTGGTAGTATTTTTTCATTAATGTGAACATTGACTAAAAAAAGCAGTCCTGCCTTTTAAATCTTGTGGCAGCTCAGAAGGGAGGTGCTTAAGAACCTTAACTACTATGTCAGATAACAAAATATTTTTTTCCATTTTGGAGATTGGTTACTGCTCACACATGATGTATAGGGCTAAATATATGCTTGTTTCCTTGCACCTGTGTACTTCCCCTCTCTCCCTCCCTTTCTTTCCCCTGTAGGCAATAAATGGCCATTTTGCAACTGCATACTTTTGTCTTGGTTTTTGACTCTTTATTTGGGCAGTATAAAGTCTCTGCTTTTAGGTTGGTACGTCTCTTCTAAAGTGAAGTAGGGAGCCAAGATAATTCAGGGAAAAATATGTAATTACAAATTTATGCTACATTTTTTTTTCTAAGTACATTGTTTAAAATAAATTCTGAAGCTAGTTATATGACTTGCTTTGCCTGAAGAAACCAGAGCAAAGGGATATATGTCACTTCTGAGTGGAACTTTAAGGACCAGTCTTTAATTTGCCATATTTTCTTTTCTTGCCTGTGTGATCATAGAAGCATGTGTTGAGATGAAACCTCTCACTACAGATCTTTAAGTGACTGACGAACAGAACTCCCCTGCTGTCCTTTGGACATGTAATGTAAGAAACAACTGCTAAATCTCAGTGTCTTTATACAATAAAGGTTTGTTATTAGGGCTTAATTTAGCCCAACCTGACAGACAGCCACCAGACAAATCTGCTGAGTTATCAGTATTGAAGAAAACAACTGGACTTGCTAAGATCTCAAGTAAATTCATTCAACAAACATTTAGGCATCTTCTATGAACAAGGTGCTGTGGGGATGTTAAGATGAAAGACATCTTTATAATGCCTATCCTCTGATAATTTATATTCCAAATACTTTCTATGACACACGATGAATTCAAGTGGTTTAGTCAAAGTAAAGATACCTTAAATCAGAATCTTGCAAAGGCGGAGAGAGAAAGCATACAGTGAAATAAGGAATTCTGCGAACTATGTTTACAGATGTTCTGCTGAAAAATGATTTTAAAATAAGGTATGATGGAAAACAGATCATTCTTAGTGAAACAAAAAACAGCTGTGCAGCTAAGTGCTTGGAAAAGATAATGGTAGATTGTTTTGGAACAGATTGTGAACATTGACAGCTCAGTGTTTTTACCAAGGATCCAATGTGAGCTTGTCACTGACCCTGAGGACCTTGTCTTCACAGAAGCCTTTGTGTTGGCCAGGCTTTAGGAAATCCTCCAAAAGTGGAATCACTTTCACATGAAGTGGATCTTGAAGTTGTTCAGATTTCAAGATAACTGCCTTGTTAAGATATCCTTGAGAGGAGGTATTGAAGACATTAACCAAGTGTCCTTGCCTTTCACCATGTGGCCTTAGGCAAAATGTATGCTCAGTGATAAAGTGGAGATGAACTAAATCTCATGAAATGGCTCTCCTAAAAGCAGAGACCAAGACAAGCATTTGCATGGAGGTAGTTTCTTTTTGGCTAATTGATCTCAAGAATGAATGGGAGACAAGGAAGAATGAAATAGGGAAGAAGGGCACATTATAAAGCTGATCACTTCTGTGGGCAACTGGTGCATAAACATGCCAAGAACCCTCTGTGGAGCTGAATAGAAGGCACCCAAAAATTATCTTCATGAGGAATGGGATGAGGCAAAAATTACTCCATGGGTGTTAATTCCTTTTCCCATCCATGTTTGTGTATGTATCAAATACATTTAGCAAGTTCCTGCAGGTGTCCCATATAGTGATAATGTAGAAATAGGATGAGGGGGTGGGTGGTGCAGAAAGCGAGAATATTTGGTGTGGCTCAGGCAAAGTGTATCAAGTTACACTTGTGTGCATCTGGTTGCCAAGGTAATAGAATAAGGAAGTGAGCTGAGAGATTGTGAGATGGGGCATAAGAGGAGTCTGCTACAGTGTAACCCCTTGTACCACTGAGATCTGTTTGGGCCCAGGGTCAAGTACATTTCATCACAGCCTAGGTTGTGGCCAGCTATAATTGCAATAAATAAAATATGAGGAATAGTGGGACAAAGAATATAGTCCCCTGCTGCAACTGGTTCTGAGGCTGTTACTAATATTATCATCTTCCCTCTTCTATTACACATTTCAGATTTTACACAGCTTTGCAGCAGCCTGTCAGTGGGTCTAGGTTGCTACTCTGAGGTTGTGTGCCCAGACTTTTGTCCCAACAAGATATATTACACTTGCTGGGTGATGGTTGCTTTTGTGGACATAGCCAAGAGATGCCCAGTGAATCTTGGGTTTCAGACATGCTGCTTTCTGCCTCCCATTGTGGGAGCAACCCCACCTTCTCATCAATATGATGGGCCTTTGATTGTACACCAGCATTGTGAGCCCCAAATGACCCTTTTCTGGGGGCAGCCAATGGATTTCCTATGCCTGGGTGTGGGTGGATATAAAGTCTGGGTCATAGCCCACCTCAGCAACTCTGAAGGGTCTTCCCACCTTCAAAGTTCCCAGGGCACCTTTCTTAGAACTGCATTGTCCCCCCCAACTTTTTTCTCAGTCAAATCCCAGTTCTTTTCCCTCCGTTTTGCAGGGTTTGATTCTGAGAGCATTCACTGGTAAGTTTCCTGCATTCTAATCTCCATCTGAGTCTGCTTCCCAGGGAATACAACCTGCGACACAGTTCCAAGGAGACATGCCAGCAGTGTATTAGGACTGCCTCCAGGACTCCTTGCTTGATCTATCGGAGAGTGCCACCATGTCAGTAAAATGCAGTCTTATTCTGGTGTCCTGGTTCACACTTTGAATGTCTACTTTTACATGTTTCTTCAGTTCCTAGTCATATTAGCCCAGACCTTAGAATTCTTTGGGTGTGTACACTATATTCTTCTGGTGTAGTAGATACTATATTCCTTGCTCAGACTGTACTGTGATGTTAGTTACTGGTCACAATCAAGGAGAGGAGGCAGGAGTGGATCTAATGGAGGACGAGCATTATCTTGTGAGGCACCCGCTATATGTGAGAACTTTGTGAGTAAGGCAGGCAATGGGAGGTTTCTTTCCTCTAGCATGGAAGAGGGGCCTGAGGGCTAAGGATATCTTGGGACTCAAGTTTCTCTAGCTTTTCTACCCAAATATCCCCAGCCTAGGGTTTAGGGCTCACTTTGAATGCACAACCTCAAAGATGATCCTATATTCTTTGTGGCTGCTATTATCCTGCTATTATTGTGCAAATTCTGAGCCTGATCTTTGGCACTGTTTGCCCCGTGACTACTGAAATGATAGTCTGTAAACACTGCCATGGATGCATTCTGACTTTCACAGTATGCCTTGAGTTGTAGTTAGCTAATTTGAGCCTGTCATTTTCTTTTTTCAAGGTGTCTAAAGTCCATTTTGAAAACCAAGTAACCTTACAGTCCTTGACATTGTCCCCAACGGTTTAAGTGCTACTGCTTCCTTTCCACTTGCACTTCAAACCCACTATTAAGGAAAGTGCACTAATGTACTCTCTAGTCATTTCAACCAACAGTGAAGTGCCTAGAGAGTAATGCAGGTCCAGAATCCCATCTAAAGCCTTTGCTTCCTTGGGCTCCTTCTGGTATTAATTGTCCTAGACTAAGATTTCTCAGGACAGCGCCTGAGAGATCTTCCTTGTAGGTAATTTATTTTGCGACATGATCTTCAGAAACAAGAGTAGGGATTGAAAGGGTCAAAGAGGAAAGGAAAGCCAATTTAGTTGTAAGTTACTGAACTGATCAGCTCTGTGGGCAACTGAAGCTTGATCCTAGCAGGATCCTTCTGAGGAGCTATGCACCTCAGAATGTCCACTGGAGGAGTAAAAGAGAAGAATATCCAGTGGCTCCTAGACCCCATGGGTCAAAAGTCTCTTGCCTCGGTATTAACTCACTCCCATATTCAGGTTTAGCTTTTCTTCAGATATGACAATGGTGAAGGATTCTGAACTTCAATTGAAGCAAATCCAGGGGATATACATAAAATTAACTGCAAATGATAAAGTTTTTATTGAAATAAATTTACAGGCTGGGCGCCACAGCTCACACCTGTAATCCCAGCACTTTGGGAGGCCAAGGCAGGTGGATTGCCTGAGGTTAGGAGTTTGAGACTAGCCTGGCCAACACAGCGAAACCCTATCTTTATTACAAATACAAAAATTAGCCGAGCATGGTGGCGCATGCCTGTAGTCTTAGCTACCTGGGAGGCTGAGGCAGGAGAACTGCTTGAACCCAGGAGGTGGAGGTTGCAGTGAGCCGAGATCATGCCATTGCACTCCAGCCTGGGCAACAGAGCGTGACTCCATCTCAAAAAATAAGAAATATATTTATTATGCAAAACAAGTGGTTCTGAGTGGCCCAAGGTGAAGCTATGGTGATTGCTCTGATTGCCCTCTTCAGGACTCAAACATTCATTTTTCTCAACAATATAGGAAGCTGGGGGCTTTCTGCTGAGGTCTTCCCTGAGGAGGGAGCCCTGTCTTGCCCAAGGTCATGCCCCATTAGGGAGGAGGGTTCCTGTCTGCAGCCAATGACTGGTGAAGGTAGGGCTCTTAAAGCTTAGCCTCTTGCATCAATATTTGGCAATTCTGAAGGACATTTGCTTGCCAGCTCCAAAGCTCCCTATGCAAATGTTGAAGGGCTTTATAGCGACTACATTGCTTTTTCCACTTCCCAAGTTTGATCCTGATAACTGTCATAAGAACTTCTTGAATGCTAGTTTCTACTTCAAAATCTGTTTCCTGGAATATCTATCTTGTGGTAAGGAGTAACAGGTTTTGCATGGCAGAATATTAGCACTCCCAGATTATAGAAAATCTTACCACAGAAAACTAATATTTGGCATATAAGTTCCATGTTTGTATATCATAAGGATATATTGAATACTTAAAACTGTAAAACACATCAGGGAAAAACAGGCTTTATTTAAGAGATCAATGTAGCTCAACATTTGTGATCTCTTCCCATGGATTAGAGGTATTTCTAATAAGGGATTGCATTAAACAGAGTTTAGCTGAATAAACAGAAGCTACCCTATGTTAATCAAGATAAACATAATGCAGTGAATCAGTTAAATGGGCAGGGGAAAGATGAAGTCAAATAGTAGATGTTGATGTAAGCCAGAAATTAACAACATCCAAAAGCCACTATAAGCTTCAAGACACTAGATACTGGGAAGAGGTGGCACTAACAGATACAGGAAACTGGCTTCCCTGTCAGGAGTTAGGATCATGGCAAGGGCTGTCCATAGGAGGTGATATTAGAAAGGGGTGGGGGCTGTCTTTTGAGGGCTGGGATCAGAGAAGGCTCAGGCTCTCCTGGAAATGCTACCTGAAGTAAAAGAAGAAGAAATTCCCTGGCTTTCCCTCCAGTTTCCCATCAGGTCTCCTATTGGCTGAACCTAACCAAAAGTGATGGGTAAAGAAGCCTGGAAAATGTTGCTTCCTTGACACATTCAGAATAAAAGAACAGTGTGGAATGCATGCAAGACAAAAGCAAGCAAATGATTAGTACATATACTGTTTTTCTACTTGGCATCCACTCTCACACTTGTAGCCATTTTAAACTGTGATATGACCACAAGCTAATGCTTCTATGTAATAGGATGCAACTGTACTTTATATGAGCATGCTTCCCTCACCAATGCATGTCTTAACAATTTGGTAAAAGGAGAGTCCTCTGGATCCTTCCCAGCAAGGATAATATTGGCAGTGGCTTAGCAGTTTGCATGTTGTGAATCCATTCCAAATTTCTGACTCTCTATACTCCTTTGCCTGTACTGCGCTATCTAATACGTAGCCGCTAGCCTCATGGTTAGTGGCTATTGAGCACTTGAGATAATTTGTTAAAAATACATTAAAATGTGGGTACTGGAAAATTTTTAATTACATATGTGGTTCGCATTTTATTTCTGTCTGAGAGCACTGTTCTTCAGTATGCCAAGCAAGTTCTGCCATCTCTACTCTATCTTTTTTTTTTTTTTTGAGATGGAGTCTTGCTCTTTCTCACCCAGGCTGGAGTACAGTGGCACAATCTCAGCTCACTGCAACCTCTGCCTACCAGGTTCAAGTGATCCTCCCGCCTCAGTCTCCCAAGTAGCTGAGATTACAGGTGCCTGCCACCATGCCTGAATAATTTTTTGTATTTTTAGTAGAGATGGGGTTTCACCATATTGGCCAGGCTGGTCTTGAACTCCCGACCTCAGCTGATCCACCCACCTCAGCCTCTCAAAGTGCTGAGATTACAGGCATGAGCCACCACACCCGGCCTCTACTTCATATCTTATTGGCCTTATTCTACTAAACTAGCAGGTGATTGATACTGCCGCTGGTACTTGAGCCAGCACAGGAAATCCTGAATCCAGGCATATGTATCTATCTCAATAAATTCAGCCTGATCCAATATTTGTTTCATCCCTTTGAATAGTCTTAGGATATTTTCTCATACATGCCCCCTACATTTCTTTTAACATAAATTAACGACATTTTGCAGCTCCTTTGGTATATTTGATATTTCATATGACAACAGATCATATACTTTCATCTGGGCTATGTTGGATCAAACTCGTTATGAGACTGGAAACAAGGGTAGTTTGAATGGACTCTGGGAAAATAAGCTTCCTCGGGCATCTACCACTAGTGAAGTCATGCAGTGGTTTTATGCAAGTGAAGATTAGTTGCCTCAGGTCGGGTGTTAAACGGAAAAACTGGCAAAAGGAGAGTTGCTTTTGCCAGAGAGGAAGGCTCAGTGGAATTCAGCATTCAAAACCTCATCCCTGTCTGCCCATTCAGAGTCTCAGGTACTACTCCTTCCTAACCAGATCTTTTACCTCAGCATAAAATGCCTGATAGAACTACATATGTAACTGATGATACATTATCAAGCCTTGGGCCTGATTTTCAGTCATCTGCCTTATGGTGATGGAGGTATGGAATGTGTTTACATAGTTTGGTATTTGGGTTACAAATTTAAGGCATTAGGCTTATCTTTTTCTTTGTACATACTCTTCAAGGCAGTCAGAAACATCCATCCTGTGTAATAATCCTTGTTAATTATAATTACTATCGTAATGGTCAAATGCAATAGTTACTTCACCAAAGTGTTGCTTTCAACTTGTACTATGTCTCGAGAAACCACAGCTTATAGTTTAAGTATGATATCACTGCATGCCACAAATTACGTGTCCCATTTCTTGCCTGTAAGGAGGTCATCACCGCATTCATGATCAAACATGACAACACAATCTTAGACTTCTACGTGGAGTATCAGTAAGAAGCCCCTCAGAAAGCCACAACTCACTCTTGGGTATAGCACACAGAAGACATTTAGTGCAGGGGATTTGTTACACAGGTGATAGAAGAGTTGTGAAGCCAAATAAGATATTGAATTTTGCTGATGGGGTAGAAGGGAGGACATAGTGTTCTCAGAGCTCAGAAACTGAACCATCTAGTAGGAGCGAGAACTTCTTAGTGGCTGTCTTGTGAGATCTGGAAATACATAGGATTATCCCATAGGAGTTGGTGTTATGGAAAAAACAGTCACTTCCAGAGATGCAACTAAACAGAGAGAGAGAGGGATAAATACCCTGGCTGCTTCTCTTCTCCAGGGTATGTCTTCAAGTAATCTAGTAAAGCTTCCCATTTGCCAAACCTACTCAGAAGCCACTTGTCAAAGGAGCCTGGGAAATGTAGACCTTGAGATACAGGAGAACTGGGGAAGGATGAGAATGAATCTGAGAATAAGCAGGCAAATGACCAGCACAAGAAGCATATCCCATTCTCAGTTATGTAAACACTATGTGCTGTGGATAGAGTACTAGAGACGATACATTACTTCAGAGAAGCTTGCAAATATATGGCCATGTCATATATATTATGTATGTTGTTAGTAGTAACAGCATGAATGCTAGACAAATCTTGGGTAATTCTAGCATTAGTTCTGATTAGGGCTAGCTACCTATTTTTTATATAGTATATAGGTGAAATCATTTTACATACCATATTATGAGAGGCATGAAATTACTTAAAATAGCAAGCTTTTAAATAAGATTCTACCTAAGTACCTTCCTTATTCAGAAACCCAAAGAACAACATACATTTTTCCTTCTATGAGCTTGGCTCTCTTTAGTGATTTGCAACTACATAGCCAAGATGATTTGTCTAAACTTAGGAGACTACAAACGATGTGTGAAAATGAGGTACTAAACATATGGAAAGGAGATAGTATGGCGCCTCCTTTGAGATATTTATTTCTGCTGAAACTTTAATCTCTTAGTATTTGCACATCCATAAAATATTCTTTGTGGTGGTGGGGGGGAGGAAACTCCCTTCCTCTGCTTTAAGAGTCCTATTTTAAACCAAAAATACACTTGCCCAACTTTTTACTTATTCCCTTAATAGTTTGTGAACTGTACCTAAGGAAAGTCAGGTAAATTCAGAAAGTTAGAGTTTGGATACTTTACATCCTATACCATGCTTTAAGGGAGAAAAAAGAACTTAATATTTTGAATGTGTGAATTCTCTACCCTGTGGCCAGGAAATTAGATTCAGGCACTGATCCAATGATCCCTGGAACATCTTCCACTTTTTCCCCAGTGGAAGGAAGAAAGGTTTGCAAGAGAGGCTGACAGCAAGAGAATGTGCTGCTACTTTTAACCCTCCAGAACAGTTGTTTCTGAAGAGTCTCGAACGATATCTACATGACCACTTTCTCCATTTTACATGATAATGTTTTCCATTAGTACTGAGGGGATGTCTTTGGTTAATTACCACAAACATTTGAGTCTGGAAACTCATCCCTTATAAACTATATGACACTGAATACTAGATTAAATGTGAATAAGGCAAAAGATAAATATTTCACCTACTATTCTTAATGCAGGCCAGTCTCTAGACTTGTTGTTGGGGGAGAAGAGGATGCAAAAAGATACAGAGAGAGCCATCAAGAAATGCATAGAGTAAGTTAGGGAGGTGAGAGGATACCAAAGGTTTTTCCACCTACCCATTTTTGGAGGGTGGAGCAGTTTTTTTGGTTCATCTTTGCACAGAGTCCTCAATAAATGTTTATTAAATTCATTAAAGAAGCAATATGACAGTCCTTCAAATACTTAAAAATCATTATATGGGACAGGCATTATTAAGTCTTTCTGTAATAGCCACTTTTTGTTTGCAGTTTTATTCTCTTAAAGTCACAAAGAATAATAAATGGGAGCATTTCTAAACTATTGGAATTGTTTAAAAATTGACCACATAGAGACTTCTTTTGCTATTACTTCTGGACAACAATAAGAGAAAATATGCTTTCCGTCAATGATCAGGCTAGACAACCACTAATCGGTCTCCCAACTCTGCCATTTAGAATTATAGAATCTTCAGTTTTCATTTTTTCAGATACTTATGTTTGTATTCATTAATCAAAAGTGTCCTCAAAGTATCAAAGAATTAAAACGTAACAGGGAATTTGGAGACAGACCTGTCTCCAGGGCGGTTTTAGTAAGTTAAGGAATGCCTGTATGTTGGAAAACCTAAGCAGGCATAATATGTGTTTATGAACAAAGAAAAATGGTCATAATGTAGCATTATGGGGAAAAAAAAAGTGAGGCCTGTGATGGTTTAAAAGTAATGGACAGTTTTCTGAAATTCTATTTTGAAGCTTTCATGTTTAAAAAATGTTTTTATCAGATATGGGTATGATATATATAAATAAACGGGGACTGGAAGAAATTTTCTTATTTGGGTAAATTTACTTATTTGGCATAACTGAACAACAGTTCAACTCTTAACATAATTAAGCCTCCTTTATTCTGTAGAACATTTGATTCCATTACCCTCTCACCTTGAAAGAAAGGAAATAGTTTGATAGTGAAGGTAGAGGAGGAGTCTACCCTTGTCCTTTGTTTCACTCCTCACACACTCACTCTTTAAACCCTCTTTACCTGGAGAGAAGCATTTTAGTGGAGTAATGAATCTAGAAACCAAAGATGGACTGTCAATTCCTAGATACCAAATGAATGATCTTGGTCCTCATTGTCCTCTACCTTTCTGTAGTACATAGCCATGATAAACGTCCATTTCTTTTGAAAATCTCTGTTCTCTTGGCTTCTGTGAGCCTTCAGAAGATTTGAAGATGAGGTAGAAATATAATTTATATCTTACCTTGTTCATTTTCTCTCTCCACTGGTCTTCAGTTATTTCAAGCATCAACCCTATTTGTTTTCTTTCCATTTTTCCATCCATTATTCCTATTTAGACTCCCTAATGTCTGCCTCCATTCCTAATCTCTTTTAGTTCTCTATTTCCAACTGCCTCTTGGGAAATTCTTGGGCACACCTAATTTCACTATCTTTGAAACTAAATGAATCATTCATCATTAGTCCTGTTCCTCTTGTGTTTCTTAGGTGGGATGAGTAAAAGATTCCAGTCAAGATTAAAGTTTGAGGAGCCATGAAAAGAAAGATCAGTCAAGACTACTAGGACTTGAGAACTCCTGTCTTTCATCTCTCCATCTTATTCAGTCAGACCTATTATTACTAAGTTGTAGAAAAGGTCATCAACAGTCTATTTACTGTGCTCTTTTATAATTTTATTAATTATATAGAACTTACATAAGTTCACCACTAAACTCAGTCTCTCAGTCCTGTTTATGTGTTAGGCTCTTAAGGTTCCCCAATTTAGCTGCTTTTATCTTGTAGATATTCAGGAACTTAATCCATGGTGAGGTGCTGGTATTTGTGTGTATTCGTGCTATAAGGGAATAAGGGCATTGATATATAATCAAGTGTGGGAACTCATAAAAATGGAAAACTTATCAATGAATTAATTGAATCTGTGCTTCTGTTCTGTACTCTTCCTCCCCAAATTCCAAGCGACAATGGATGGGCTGAGTTATGGACCTATAGTTGTCCTCCCTTTTTTCTCTAATATTATCTAGACTTCTTCCTTGATCTGATTACATTCTGAATACAAATGGAATGACTGGAAATGTATAACAAGACTGGACTTTGTATAACAAGACTGGACTGTGTCTTGAACAACTGCTGCCTAAATACATATTAAAGAGGCTCCTCCAAGTAGATGCCATTGTCTATCAGCAAAAATACTCAGCTGTCTGGTGAGACAAGTGTTAGGTCATGTGGGCCTTCAGCAACTATCACCATATCCTGAAAACAAATGCCAGAAAAAGAAATAAGAAATTTTTTAAAGCATATATGCCAAAGGCCTGAGAGTGCCTTCCATTATGGTTTTGGAAAGTAAATAATATTTTTTGTGCCCGTTTTTGGGAATTAGGCAATTATTATAAAAAGTTTTGATCTTGCCTGTCTGAAACTACAGTGGTGGGACCGTCACCTTCCAGTGGAATTCTGTACTCATGGGCCACCAGTTTTTCTTTAGTGACAGTGACCCATGTCCTTTCAGGGACATGAGGAGGAGAGTCTTGCTGAAAAGATAAAATGGGAGAAGTATTTGCTCTATTCTGCTGTTCTATTCCCCTTATCTGTGACTCAGAGAGGTGCCAAGAAGAGGGTCTGAGATGACTTTGGGAAGAAAGGGAGGGCAGAAGAGAGAGAAATAAAAGGGTTGATTTTTTATGTGGGTGGTATTGAAGAATTGCTAATAGGAGAAAGAGTTACAGGAGCTGGTGGAAGTAATAAAATAACTTATGCTCCCTGTTGTCTGTGGATTTATGTTGTTAACATGCTGTACCTAGAGCAGAGTATCATGTTGGCATTGACTTGTTACTACTTTGGATATCTGAAGATGCTTTCTAAACTAATAGCAGTTGTTTTCCTGTTTTAAAAAATACATATGTAAGAAAAATGGTTGGATAAAAGTACATCAAGATGGTTACTACTTGTAAATTCATTCTTATATTGTTTTTCCTACTTAAGTATTTCTCCAGGTTAACATATATATGTCAAAACCACAGAACATTATGAAGCCATTCAAAATGATTTGGTAATGCTATTATATGGCATAGTTTTGTATTTATTGGATATTTGTTTTTAATATTTTCCTATTGTATATTACTGAAACACACATGTATTAGAATTTTTCCTTTTTAATATCAAAACTTACTTTGCTAATGTTTAGAATGAGTAGAATTACAGACTAGTATTTAGGTATTATGCGACTTAAGCCAAGCTACATATGGAAGCTTGAGTTTCTAATCTACCTCCACCATTACAGTCCAGGGAGCCGGAGGGTTAAACTCCTAGCAGATGGTGCTGCTGCTAATGCCGCTGCTGACTGAGCATGTCAGGAATTTAAAGAGTTGCTTAAACAGGGTTAATATATGGCCTGTGGGAAGACAGCTGTTCCGTAGCAGAATTAGAGGTCAGGAGGTTAGCCACATTTCCCTGAAAACAGAGGACTCACCAGAGTCAGGATCAGTGAAAGCCATTTAGGGAAAGGAAAAAGCAGAAAGGTTCTATTTAAGGGAGCAGTTGAATGAGAGGGTAGAAAGTGCTAGTGTAGAACAGAATAACTACCAAATATAGAGGGGAATGGGGGAATGAAAGGAGACAGAAACAAGCATAGCAGAACACTGCCCCTACAGCCTCCACTCTGGAGATGCAGAGAGGGACCATACCACCAGCCCATTTCCCAGCTGCAGGGTTTGTTGTCTTAACCAGTATAGGGATGTGAGTTGGGAGAGCGCTGATCCTGCCGGGTTATTAGACATCTAACATGGCTAGTTTCCACTATAAGAGGACACAATGGGATGTTACCAAGTTGGAAAAAAAAAAAAAAACCTCTTGGAATTAAAATCTCATCAAGGACTGTGACTGACATCTAATACAGTCCAAATCTGCAAACACCTTGAGGATCTATTCTTAGTGAAGCACTGTGAGAGGTATTATGGAGGTCTGAAATTTAAAAATGTGAGACACAGTCTCAGCTGTCAGGAAGTTTATTATATAATACAGAGGAATTAGATAAGCCCATGACTGTAATACAAGGTGACTAAGAAAACTGCTACCGAGAAAGTGGTAGGAGAATCAAAAGCAAGAGAGAGACCAGGACTGGTGAAGAAAACAGTGAATGTTTCCAAAGGATGTAGGAAAATATTACCAAAGATGTAGGAGGGCATTACAAGTGAAAGCAATCACACAAGCGCAGGCACTGAGTGACTAGTCTCTCCCCGATACATGTTCATTTTAAAGTACTCTGAGGTTTCTCTCTCTCTCTCCCTCTCTCTCTTTTTTTGACAGAGTCACCTGGGCTAGAGTTCAGTGACATGATCTCCGCTCACTGCAACTTTTGCCTCCTGGGTTCGAGCAATGATCATGTCTCAGCATCCTAGGTTGCTAAGTGTATGCCACCACTCCTGGCTAATTTTTGTATTTTTAGTAGAGAGAGATTTTTGCCATGTTGGCCAGGCTGGTCTTGAACTGCTGACCTCAAGTGATCCCCCCAGGCTTGGCCTCCCAAAGAGCTGGGATTATAGGCATGAGCCACCGCTCCCGGCCTACTCTGAGGTTTCTTTATGAAATAAGTCAGCCTTCCCTCATATTCAATTTCTGGCATAAATGGGTGTTGAATAAATATATATTTTGAATATTTGAAGACCGCAGTTGTAATATTGGCCTGTAGAATGATACAAGGAAAGACCATGGGCTTTAATGCTAGATACATATGGGTTCAAATTTCAATACATTTTCTCACTGCGTGACCTTGAACACAGTACTCACTCTCTGAGCAATTTCCTTATCTATAAAAATGGGAAATATAAGGATGGACTTTGCAAAGTTGTTATAAGGATTAAGGAGAAAGACGTGTTCATACATTTGCTGGTAAGGGCTAGTGTTCTGCTTTCCCTTGCCTTCACCCTTGCCCTGACTGAGTCTGAGTAGCTGCTTGCCACTTCCTTGGTAACGCCAGAGGGCAACATCGTCCTATTCTTATATCAAAGTTTTTCAGGAGCGAATTCTTCTTTGCAAACAGATTTTTCTAAATGCTTCAGCAAGGGAGGAAATAGAAACTCCATGCTCCTGAATGTGAATAGGGTGATAAGGGCTAAGCCCTGGAAGGACTTCGAAGCAGCTGCTGTGTTCCTCTGTGGGCAACAGCGAGGTGTGGACGCCGTCGGGAGGCACTCCTTGAGCTATCTGTTTCCACCAGCTGGGTTAAGAGGACTTCTGGTGTTAATAGAACAACAGAATCTTAGACTGGGAATCTAAAGCAATCGGCTTGTTTACTACTAGGAAACCATTGTGTTTGTATGATATATCTGAAAAGGCTGCTGGAATGTGTTTGCCAGAGTCTCATTACTATGGTGACCACATATTCTAGTTAGCCTGGGACAGTCCTGGTTCATGCCTGTGGTCCCAGAGTTATTATTAGTTCCCCCTTTTACACTCAAAGTATCTCAGTTTTCAGGATAAGTTACATGGCCATCCTACTCAGAACATTAAGAAGGATACTCACTAATGGTAAATATCTGACCTAGCAAGAGTCCTCTGGTCTGGTTAAGACCATGCATGGGCTTTGGAATCAGAAAGTGACAGGTGTACCTGGGTTAAGATCCCTGCTCTACCTGTATGTCATTGGCAAGTCAGTTGACTTCTTCAAGACTGTTTCCTGATGTATAGATTAGGGTTAACAGAACTTGAATGCATTGTCTCATTTAATCCTCCTAATTAAAACGCTTACCTGAGTGTCTGGAACAGTGATACATGGTTGCTACCCCTGTTATTATTTTTAAGATTTGCTGTAAGATTCACACTGTCACCTTAGCCGTATGGACTGGATCTCTGGATTTGAGGGAGTTGAGGGCAAGAGTGAAATGAATTGCACAAGGTTACAAAAACAATTCTTGAATTGCTCAAGGTTAGAGCCAAAAAGGGCACCCACACCTGTTTCTCAGAACTTTGTCTAGTGCACCAAGGTGGTGGCTGTTTCTGTGGAGATCATTCAAGGTTAAACATGTGACTCAGTGTCTATCCTGAAAAAGTTTAGCAAATACTGGGCACAATATTATTCTGAAGCATAGAAGAGAACAGACATCTGACTGCTCTACTGCATTATTCTTTTTATTTTATTACATGTTTTCTATATGAATAAGAATAATCTTGTAATGAACACCAGAGAATGCACCTCTATTAAATCCTAATATTACTCCATAATTTTCTTTTTTCAAAGAAATTAAATGTCAATGTCATATTCTATTCTTATCTGTCCCTATGTTCCCCTTCCAACAAGAGAATACAATAAAAATGTTTCAATAAGGAAAAAAGAAATTAAATGTCACATACAATTAAGACCTCCTGTGTACCCCTCTTGTATATACTCTTCCCTTATTAGATATTATTTTAACAGGTTTTTAAACTTTATTTAAATGGTGTCCTGCTATATCCTTCTGCAACTTCTTTTTTGCGTGTTGCTTAATATGTTATCCAGATTTATCCATGCTGGTAAATGTGGTATACTATGACATTATATGAATATTCTGCAACTCATTTATTCATTTTCCTTTTAATAGATGTTTTCATTGGTTTCAGTTTCTGTAATTATGAACCACACTGCAGTGAGCATCCTTATGCTTAAACTCTCATATGTGTGAGAGTTTCAATATGGGTTATAGCCACAAGGACTTGTAGGGTCTTGGAGTTTGAGTATTTTGACTTTACTCAAACTGCCAATTTTTGCCAAATATTACCAAAAATTCTCCAAAGTGATTGTTCTGATTTTCATTGTATTTAAATTTTTTTCCCAGAAGAAAATGTATTATTTAGTTAAAAAAAGAATATGGACCATAGTTATTCCAGCAACCAAGGAACAGAAAAACACACTTGTAAAATATATGTACTTTTAAGAGGTAGGGAAATGAGTATTTTCTGAATGTCTACTATGGGCTGGACCTTAAGCTAAGTGAATTACATGTGCTTTTAATTAATCCCATTACCTATCTGTCGCCAGATCCTCTTAATTCTACCTCAAAAAATCTCTTCCTCAATTCTTTATCCTTTCCACTCTTTTCTTAAGAACTGTTTGCAGAAACACAGATGATGCTTGCTGAACTAAACCAACCGATCTTGCTTCTAGTCTTTGTCCTTGCCAATCTCTCCCTTACAGTTGCCAGAACGATCTTCCTAAAGGCCTAAATGGGATCTTGTCGTGCCCTTTGGTGGAAACTTTTTAGACATTTTCCATTGACTAGAGGATAAACTTCCAACTTTTTGGTTGTGGCCAGATTTTGAAAGATTCTGCTCTCCAACCTCAACTCTCCCACACTTTTACCTTTCATTATCCTGCACACCTGATGGACTAGTTCCCCACATAGGCTGTGTACATTTCAAATTGAAAAAAGCGTAAGAAAAGCTGTGGAAATTTGAATGTTCTTTCCATCACCCTCACCTCAGGCATATTTACCATAACATACGGGTTCGAGTGATTCACTCTGTGTGGAGTGGGGAAGGGAGGAGTGTTGGGATGGCTTGCTAGAGAAACAAAGGGTGATTCAGCTATTTGTCATGGATAGGGAGACCATATACCTTAACTTATATTTAACATGTAACTTAACTGGGACACCTTTGAAAGAGTGAGGTTAAAATAATTAAAATTATATAATGTTTTGAATGTATTAACTATGGAACATTCTATGTATAACAACATTCAATATAACATTGTTATATTGGTCTGTAATAGAACTATCTTAGAGTTCTACTTGTAGTTCTCTTTGCAATAAAGTGTCATATGCTTAGGTACATTAAATCAAAATATTATAGCTACAAAAACCAAGTAAAATTTATCTTTAATATTGACATTTTAAACTGAATTTACAATGGTACTCAAAATAATGAGAATTATTTCATTTTTGTCAGAGTGAACGTCCAACCTCAATTTGCTGTAGCAGATGAAAACAATGAGCTATTATTGGACTTAACCTAACTGACTTTCTCTTTGGCGCATCAGAAGACTTTGATATAAAACTGGCATCATTTAACACTTTGAAAAGTTCTTCTGCTAATGGAGCCAACATGTCGACAGTTCTCACTTCATTTTTGTACATGCAAAGAGCACTTGGAATTGAAAATGAGTGAAATAATTTAGAAGTTTGCTCTAAATGAAAAGTCATGTTTCACTGGGGGATATATTAGCCCTAAATTCTGAAGTTGTGTTTCTTAAATTGGCTTGTTTGGATGGAGTCTTTATGTAATAACTACTAACTTTTTTTTTTAGAAGGACATACATTGTCTTTTTTTCTTAGTAAACATTCTATTGAAGTGTAATTAACCTACTTCACATAAAACTACATAAATTGTAAGTATAGAGCTCAATGAACAACCTTGGATCAAAAAATGGAACACTGACGGCATCCATTCTCCCACTGTTACATACACCTCCTCCCCAAGGGGGATTGTTATCCTGGCACCAGGCACCATCTTGTAGCACTGCCTACTTTTGAACTTCATATAAATGGAATCATCCATTATGTATTTTTCTTGCTCTGGCTCCTTTCCCTTAATATTATATTTGTGAAATTCACCCATGTTGCACATAGCAGGAGTTTGTTTTTTTCTTTGCTACAAAGTATTCCTTTGTGTGACTGCCACAATTTATTTAGCCATTCTATTACATTTCTACTATTTATTTCCAGTTATGGGCTATTATGAAAAATTCTGTTATGAATACTGGTGTACCATTTGGGGGTGCATATGTACTCATTTTTGTTGAACATATGCCTAGGAGTGGAATTTTTGGGTCATACATTTCTTAAAAGAAGACATACAAATGGCCAACAGGATATAGTTGACCCTTGAACAATACTGGTTTGAACTATGCAGGTCTACTTATATGTGAATTTTTTTTTTTTTTTTTTGAGACGGAGTCACTCTGTTGCCCAGGCTGCAGTGCAATGGCACAATCTCACTGCATTCTCTGCCTTCTGGGTTCAAGCAATTCTCACACCTCAGGCTCCTGAGTAGCTGAGATTACGGGCATGCACCACCACACTCAGCTATTTTTTGTATTTTTAGTAGAGATGGGGTTTCACCATATTGGCCAGGCTGGTCTCAAACTCCTGACCTTGTGATCCATCCACTTCGGCATCCCAAAGTGCTGGGGTTACAGACGTGAGCCACCATACTCTGCCTTATATGTGAATTTTGTGGGTTCCACAGGGCTGACTGTGGGACTTGAGCATGCTCACATTTTGGCATTGAAAGAGGTTCTAGAACCAATACCCTCAGTATATCTGGGAATGACTGATCATAAAAAGGTGCTCAACATTATTAATTATTAAGGAAATATAAATTAAAACCACAATAAGATTGTGTCACTTCTGCTAGTATGGCTATCATCAAAAGCATGAAAGATAAGTGGTGGCAAGGACTTGGAGAAAGGGAACCCTTGTATACTGTTCTTGGGAATGTAAATTAGTACAGCCATTTTGGAAAAGAGTATGGAGGTTCCTAAAACATTTTAAAAACAAAATTACCATATAATCCAGCAATCCCACTTCTGAGTATTTGCTCCAAAAGTTTGAAATCAGTTTGTCAAAGAGACATCTGCACTCTCATGTTCATTGCAATACTGTTCACAATAGTCAAGTTTGGAATCAACCTAAATGTCTATCAACGAATGAATGAAGAAAACATGGTAGGTTGAGTATGGCAGCTCATGCCTGTAATCAGCACTTTGGGAGGCTAAGGTGGGGAATCACTTGAAGCCAGATGTTTGAGATCAGCCTGGGCTACAAAACAAGACCCAGTCTATATAAAATATAGAATACAAAAATTAGCCCAGCACCATGGCATGCACCTGAAGTCCCAGCTACTCAGGAGGCTAAGGTGAGAGAATTGCTTGAGCCTAGCAGTTCGAGGCTGCAGTGAGCTATGATCATGCCACTGCACTCCAGCCTGAAGAACAGAGTAAGACCTTATCTCAGAAAAAAATAAAAAAGAAACTGCAGTCTAAACACACAATGGAAAGGATATTCTCTGATTTGTGACAACATGAATGTAATTTTAAGCCATTGTGCTGAGTGAAATAAGCCAGGCACAGAATGATATGTGTATGATCTCACTTATATGTAGAATCTAAAATAATTGAACTAACAGAAGCAGAGAATAGAATATGATAATTTGCTTTTGTGGTACAAAGGCTGAGGCATGGGGAGAATGGGGAGATGTTGGTCAAAGGGTACAAAATCTCAGACAAGAGGAATTATTATTTTTTTGAGATCTATTGCACAGCATGATGAATATGATTACAGTATTTTATATTTTGAAATTTCTAAGAGTAAATTTTAAGTGTTCTCACGGCAAAAATACTAAGAATTTGAGGTGATAAATATTTAACTATCTTAATTATTCTAATTACTTTTATAAATCATATCATTTTGTGCTCCATTGGTTATATTATACAGATTACATAAATTTATACAATTATAAATTGTCAATTTACAATTTTAAAAAAGAACTGCTGAGTAGCAGAGTTGTTCAGCTTTAATCGATCCTACAAAACAGACACTATGCATCTAGATTTATTTCTCATACGCATTTCACCTGTAATTTCCCAGGTTTCCTATCTGGAGGCCTGCTAGTTTCAGGCGTCTCACTGGCTGGGGAATGGGCCAGTGCATAATTAGCTAACACACCATGTGGCCATTGAGGGCAGCAGCATGAACTAGTTCTCTCCTCTCATTTCTTTATAAAGAAGGGGTAAGCCCAAGAAGTGAAGCATGGTGAGCAAGATAGGTACTGGTAAATAAGAATGTGTCTGGAGACCAGAATCTCCTTTCCTAGTGGGATATACTTGCTGCCATTGTGCTTGATGATTTGCTTTTACCTGAGGAGGGGAAAGATCAGGAAAGAGGTCTGAGACAGTGTGTGGCAATGCCAGGCCAGGTAGGAAATGTGTGTTTCCAAATAGGTACAGAAGATGCATTTAGCCTATGTTCATACGGAATTGGAACCACAGAGCATAGTTGAGATTTGGGGTCATAGGTCTGCTGTTCCAGTGTGGGGCAAAAGGATATGCATATCAGAGGAATATGGTATAAGTAACCAAGCTGGAAGATGTGGCTGAGTCTCTCAAGAGACCACTGATCCTAGGGAAGCTACTTGGGATAAATGCCTCATTAATGAGGTTAGGGGACGGGCTCCCTACACCATGTCTATTACTGCGTCTATCATGTCTTCATCAGTGGCGATTACCACGAGAAAGGGAGCATCAGCATTGCCTGGCCTGTCCCATAACCAGACAACTTTTTCTGTCACTCTTCTGGGTTGGAATTAGGAGGAGGAAAACTGCAGGAAAGGAGGATGTGGTGTGAAAGAGCCACCTGCATTCCATTTGTACTCCCCTAAGCTAAGTCTAACTGCATGAGAGGAAAGGGGAGCCTTGATCGATTCAAGTTTTAAAACAAACAGAACTGAGTCTTCATAAGCATGGACATTATGTTTTAATAACTGAAAGGGACAGCAAGTTGTAGACTAGGCCTGAGATCACGTTAGGGATCCTGCCAGCCAGTGAGATGGAGGATTAACAGAGCAAAGATGAAAACATTTACTGGAACAATACAATAATTCTATGTTTATTCCCAAGTTGTTGAGACTGCTCAGTCAAATCGGTTACATAATCTGACATAAATTCACTCCATTAATGTCATTTTGCACCAAGAGGACAGAGCCTGTATCTATTTTGTCACCTACTCTATTCCCAGTGTTCAGCATAAGGCCTGGGACATGACACATTAGTTCCATATTTATTAAATGGGTATCATGAATGATCTGTTTGTCTTGTTACCACATTTTTGTGTTCTAACCAAAAAACTGCACAAGCTCCTAATGATAATTAAACTCTCCCTGAAAGCAATCATCTGTGAAAGCATATTAACTTATTATTCAATTTGCAACATCTTTTGAAACAGCTAGCTTTCAAATCAAAGAAGTAATTGAAGCAAAATGTAGAAATTTTACTTTCAAATTGGAAACTAGTATTAATCAACTTATAACTTTATTACCTACATTGAGGGAAAAACAAAAAGAAAAATGTGGATAGCATATTAAACTGACACTTTATATGTCTACAAGCTTCTCTTCAAATGGGTTCCCTTTGTAACTGGGAGCAGATTGGGTTATTGAGTTGACTATCAATACTCAGGGTTTGAAGTTTTGTGGTATTTTCATTATATTGAGAAAGATTTTTGGAGATAATACAAGATAGCCAAATAGGAACAGCTCTGGATTGCAGTTCCCAGTGAAAACACAGACGGTGAGTAATCACCGCATTTCCAAATGAATTTTTACTGCCCACGGACCACAGATTCCTGGGCAGAAAAGTGCCACACGTCTTCAGCATGGCTGTTCCAGCCAGCACAGCAGGTCTCCACACAAAATCTCAAACAAATCTGGGCGCCATTTCAACTGGCACCTGAACGCTTGGGAGACAGAGTCGCCCATTCAACTGAATAAAAGGGACTGAAACAGGGAGCCAGGTGATCTGGCTCGGCCAGACTGCCATTACCAAGGCAGTTCTAACTATACCTAACTATACCTCTATAAACAAAACTGCAAAGAAGTTCACACAGCAGCTGGGCAGAGCCCACGGCAGCTCAGCAATGTCTCTGCTGGCAGACTGTGACTAGGCTACCTCCTTGCTGGCAGGGCATCCCTGAAAAAAGGCAGTAGCACATCAGGAACTTATAAATAAAGCCCCACCTTCCCGGGACAGAGCACCTGGGGAAAAAAAAAAAGGCGTTTATGAGTTCTGCTGCAGCAGACTTAAACATACCTGCCTAGCAGCTCTGAACAGAAGAACGGAGCTCACAGCTCAGCACTTGACCTCCTATAAGGGACTGTCTCCTCAAGCAGCTCCCCAACCCCCATATATCCAAAGAGACACCTCATAAAGGAGAACTCAGGCTGATATCTGGAGGGTATCCTTCTGGGACAAAGATAACAGAAGAAGAAACTGGCAGCAACCCTGACTGTTCTGCAGCCGCTGCAGGCAATCCCCAGACAAACAGGGTCTGGAGTGGACCTCCAGCAGGCCTACAGCAGAGGGGCCTGACTGTTAGAAGGAAAACTAAAAAACAGAAAGAAAAAACTTCAACATCAACAAAAATGAAGCCCACTCAGAGACCCCACCTGAAAGTCACCGACTACAAAGACACAGATAGATAAATCCACAAAGATGGGAAGAAACCAGTGCAAAAAGGATGAAAACACCCAAAACCAGAACGCCTTTCTTCCTCCAAGGGATCACAACTCCTCACCAGAAAGGGAACAAGGCTGGATGGAGAAAGAGTCTGATGAATTGACAGAAACAGGCTTCAGAAAGTGGGTAATAAATAAGAAACTTCTCTGAGCTAAAAGAACATGTCCTAACCCAATGCAAAGAAACTAAGAACCTTGAAAAAAGGTTTGACGAAATGCCAATGAGAATAAACAGCTTAGAGAGGAATATAAATGAATGGAGCTGAAAAACACAACACGAGAACTTCATGAAGCATACACAAGTCTCAATAGCCAAATCGACCAAGCAGAAGAAAGGATATCAGAAATTGAAGTTCAACTCAATGAAATAAAATGAGAAGGTAAGATTAGAAAAAAAGAGTAAAAAGAAATGAATAAAGCCTCCAAGAAATATGGGATTATGTGAAAAGACCTAATCTACGTTTGATAGGTGTACCTGAATGTGATGGAGAGAATGAATCCAAGCTGGAAAACAGTCTTCAGGATATTATCCAGGAGAATTTCCCCAACCTAGCAA